>OZ010787.1:104837527-105091980 GCA_963932465.1 Maratus speciosus | reverse complement strand
TTGCTGCAATTGCAAGATAAAATGAGGGAAATGTCTCAGGCCTCAATTTTAAGCGGCCACAATATTATGACAAACTTTAGTGATTAAAATACTTTCTTGTACTTTTCCCTTAAATAAATAATTTGTGTTTAAAAAAATGTCCTGTTGTTGAAGGTGAAGGTCAAATGAATCTAGGGAATGAACCGGAGTTCCTTGAACCTTCGCTGATTCGTTTAATAGCCCATTAGGAATAAGATGTTAATAAAAAATTACATATTTTATATCTTTAAGTTATTAATTCTCCGTATTACGAATATAAAATTTACTGCTAAATTCTTTTACATATTAACTGCATAAAAAAGATTCCTTTATTTCCTTTCCGTAACTTTTTTGACGGGTATCGCTATTACACAATACATGTAGCATTATTTAAAAACAAGAAAAAAATCACATTTATAGAATAACGGATTCGTGCATATACAAATGTTTTACTTTGGACTGTTACAATTATTAAATGTACGGTATGATAATGAAAGGGGAAAGTATATTTTCTTGAAAAATATATAAATGAAGTTATTGCGTAACGTTGCACGAAATAAGCTGCTGCAGATTCTACAATATTAAAATACAGAGGCATTATAGAAACAAAACTACAGCAATAAATCATAGGAAGTATATAACATGTTAAAAAAATTTCCCTTTTGTTTGTCAAAATGTATGTAGCTAAAATTTGAAGAAAACTTTTTTAAAACAATAAAAAAACTGTTTAATCACTTTTTTAATGAAGTGCGATACATTAATTTTTTGAGTATGCCCTTTTATCATGGTAAATTGGTCCAAAATTAGTGACAGATGTGTCGTTTTCTTGTATCGATAGCAGTTAATACCTTCGGAAAGAGCGCCACGTACACCGTCAGAAAACGCGACTATATATACACTAAATTATTCCTCATTTTTTAACAAATAATTTCCATACTCCTAGAAAACATGTTTTATTCGTGAATTCTTCAAGAAAGTCTGAAATAGAGAAATTCCGTTCATTCCTAGCACTCGTGTGTACTGGATCTATTAATACTAAAATCCGAATTCATTTTAAAAACGAAAAACCAAAACTTCCATAAATTAAGAAGTCTAGTTTAATAATAATAATAATAATAATAATAATAATAATAATAAAAGAACAACAGCAAAGAAAAGAAAATTTTACGAATTTAAAAATAAATAGCAATTAATTTTCTCACTCGTTTAAAAGGATTCGCAATTTATTTTTTAAAGTTATAAATATATATTTGCATTTGAATGAAAACATTTAAAATAGATATTTTAATTAAAATATTAAATGAAAAAAAATCGATTTTACTCCAAAAAAATAAAAAAATCTCACATAAAAATACAATATTCATGTTTCACATCTAGCAATCTACATAATAAAATAGTAAAAATTGCCCAGTTAAACTGATGGCATTGAGTAGTGATGGGCGATTTCGATTTTTCTAATCGATTTAATCGATACTATCGCCAACTCGATTTAATCGATACTATGAATTTTTTAATCGATGTCTCTAAGACAAAATAAGGTAATATCATTTTCATTTTCTTTCAAAAATTGAACATAAAGTAGTTGGATGTGCCAATCCCAAAACTTTCATCTGCCTCATAAATGTTAAAACTTCAAAATTCGCTATCACAGTGCCAAATTTAAATAACCTATGCGCATCATGAGGATTCAAAAAGGATAGGTTCGTTGAAGTATGTGCAATTTAAAAGAAAATATAAGCATTGCATTTTCCTAACAAATCATTGAATTTCGGCCCACATCCTCTTAGACTAATGTCAGACGAACGTCTTTTTGCACGCTTTTTTCGCTCTTACGCCATCCCTACACCTTCGCTATCATGTGTAGGGACGGTGTAAGAGCGAAAAAAAAGCGTGCAAAAAGACGTTCGTCTGATATTAGCCTAGATGTCCGCAACGGAAAATCCCAATTCAAAGAGCATAAAAGCGGCAGCTATTGGACAGTATACACCCAATCCTAATAAGGATCTATTTATCTGAAAGTGTAACAGAATATGAAGTTTGATTAAATTCCGTGCATTAGTTTTGAGATATAGCTATCACAAATATCATGCAAAAAAAAAAAATAAAAATAAAAAAAAAATAAAAATAAACAGTATAGCCTGTTACATGATTAACACGAAAAACTCAAGAACAACTTATGCCAATGACACATAATATTAAGTTTGATGAAATTCAGATCATTACTTCTTGAGATATTATCACTAATATCGTGTAAATTCTGAAAAACAGTGTTAAATTCAGGGGCTGGTACGGGTGGACGACCCCCCCCCCCTCGGAACATTGAAATGTCCCTCATGAAGATTTGAGATTTTATGCTTAATGGACAAAAGTCCAATTCTCCAACCCCCCCCCCCCCCCCCCCGAAACTCTAGAATGTCCCCCTCCAGAACCATAGAAATCCCTCCCGGAGAAAAATGCCTGAATTCAACACTGCTAAAAAAAAGCAGCATGGCAGCATAACCTGTTATATCATTTACACAAAAACCTAATCATGAACAACTTATGTCAGAATATTAAGTTTGATGAAATTCCGTTCATTAGTTCTTGAGATATGATCCCTAAAATCGTTTAAATCCAGAAAAACGTGTTGAATTCCGGGGGTAGCCCGGAGGGACATGCCCCCCCCCCCCCACGTGCAACATTCAAATGTCCCCCCAGAAGGTTTGAGATTTTTATGATTAATGTACAAAAGTCCAATCCCCTTCCCCTCTGAACTGTCCCTCTCTGGATCCGCAGAAATCCCTCCCGGAGAAAATTGTCTGAATTCAGCACTGCTGATAAAATCTGCATAACAACTCTGGGTTATACAACTGTTGGGTGATTTATACCGAAATTTAATATGCAACAATTTATGCCAACGTCTAACTGAATGTGAAGTTTGATGAAAATCCGTGCATTAGTTCTTGAGATAGAGCTATTGCAAAAATCGGGAAAAATGCAGCATAGCAGCGCCACCTGCCGGTAGATTTACATAAAAAAGTAATCAGCACCAATTTATATGAAAGTCTAATTGAATCTAAAGTTTCAACAGATTCCATGCATTAGTTCTTGAAATAGACCGCCCACAATTTTTTTGTCAGAGACAAACAAATAGACAGACTGACAGACAGACAATGAATAAAAATAGTCAAATTCTATTCCAGACAAGATCTTCTAAAACTATAAATCCTTCGAAAACCGGAAGTCGAAATTTTTCACGAATCCAACGCTTTCTTTTTCTAAAGACAAAAGAAAGCAAGAAAAAATTAACGCATCGATTCTGCCCGTAAATTAAGATCAGAAATGGCGAATCGATTCAGTTTCGATTCGATGCCGATGTCGATCTTTAGATGCGGGCAGAATCGCTATTTTTTTATTTACTTCAATTCTTTAGATTCGGGCGAATCGATTCAGTTCAGATTCGATGCTGATTTTTAGATGCGTGTGAAATTGTTATTTTTTGATTTACTTCAATTCAAATCGCATCGCGCATGATACACGGTTCGGGTTGAATAGATTCCTCCAATTTTACTTTTTAGTGGCAGAATAGCTGTAAAATTTTGTATAAGAGCCTTTTTTTTTTTTTTCTTTCTAGGTTCAGTGTTGAATGGCGGTTGATTTCTAGACTGCTCCGGTCGGGATGGGGGGGGGAGATTTTAGAGTTCCGTAAGGGGCGTGCACATTTATCCTTTAAAAAGCATAAAATCTCAAAACTTTCGGGAGGGACATTCCAATGTTCCCCCGGGTCACCCCCTGAATTCAATACTAGGTTAAATCGTTATACTTTTGTTTAGAAGCCTAGTTATTTGGGTTACTAGTATATTATGTTGTATTTTTCAAATTTGTCCCTTCTAATCCTTTCCTCCCCCCCCCCCTTCCTCCCCAATCTTAATTTACAGGGCCGTTCAAAATATGCATGCTATTTTAAAAATGTCCAATTATCGTTCTATTTTATTATAAATCCACATTTTGAAACCTTGACAAAGATACACTTGAGGTCACCCCTCCCACCGTTTGAGACTTACCTGTCCCACAGGGGGGGGGGGGGGGGGCATATTTATTGTTTATTCCAAACCATCACGAGTAACATATTGTTAGAAAGCTTTTAATGTCCTCTTTTATTTTCGCCCCCCCCCACTAGTTACACGCTCTTGGCACTTTTTAGCTCACAGGCTATCAAAACCTGAGATCTAATGTGCCCGTCGGTTTTGTATGTATGTATGTATGTACGTACGTAACGCGATAACTCTTGATAGAACTATCCGATTTGCTTCAATTTTTTTTATGTTCATTCTGCTAAGGCGCTTCCCTGATTAGTTTTGGGGGCTCATTTGTTAAGTATAAAGGGAAAGCGGGGGCTAATCCCCCCCCCCCCTTTAGCTCAGATAAATGGGTTTTTCATGCAGAATTCTCAGATTTTCTTCAAATTTTGGTATACGGGTTAATTTTGGTTAATTTTGATAACGAGTTTCTCTGATTATATTTGAAGGTTCATTGTTATAATCTAAAGGGGGGGAGGGGGGACGAGGAGCTAATACCCCGTAATTTAGATAAACGGGTTTTGCTATCCGATTTGCTTCAAATTTGCTATACCGATTTATTTCGATAAGGCGCTTCCCTGATGACATTTGGAGGGTCATTGGTTAAGTATAAAGAGGGGAAACGGGGAGAGGCAATCCCCCCCCCTTAGTTTATTTTTCGAGGGGCACTATTCTTTGAAATAAGAGCATAATATACAGTTAGTGTGATAGCCTGTGAGCTCAATGCCATGAGTTTAACTGGGAACTTTTCTTTTTAGCTCACAGGCTATCAAAGCCTGAGATTTAATGTGCCCGCAGTTTCTATATGTATGTACATACGTAACGCGATAACTCTCGATAGAAATATCCGATTTGCTTCAATTTTTTTTCTAGGTTCATTCTCATAAGGCGCTTCCCTGATTAGTTTTGGGGGTTCATTGGTTAAGCATAAAGGACGGGGGTACGGGGACTATTCCCCCCCACACTTAGATAAATGGGTTTTTCATGCAGAATTATCAGATTTGCTTCAATTTTGGTATACCGGTTATTTCTGATAAGACGCTTCCCTGATTAAATTTGGAGGTTCACTGTTTAAATATAAAGGGAGCAACAGGGGCTAACCCCCGTTAATTTAGATAGATGGGTTTTTCTATCTCATTTGCTTCAAATTTGGTAACCAGTTTATTCTGATAAAGCGCTTCCCTGATGAGATTTGGAGGCTTATTGTTTATGTATAGAGATGTGACGGGGGGGGGGGGGACTGATTCCCCCTTAATTTATTTTTCGAAAGGCATTCTTTGAAGTAAGAGTATAAAATACACTTAGTATGAATAGACTGTGAGCTCAATGCCATCAGTTTTACTCGATACTTTTCTTTTTTATTTATTATTGTTTCAGTGAGTGCACTCTGCAAGTCAGCGAATGAGTCAATAACAGTTTATAGTTTTTAGATTACTGGTGGAAAAAAAAGAAACATATAATCAAGGAATATACTTTTATTTATTTGTTAACCAGAGAAAAGTATGTTATTTCATTGTTAATGACTCTAGGATGAGAACATTTTTTTTTTCTTAACAGCTGAAAATTTGGTAAACATAAAAAAGAAAGATATTTATAAACTGTAAATGAGATAAGGAGATATATATTTTATAAATGGAAAGAAATTTTAGTTAAATATATTATTAAAAGGAGAATTTTGATTATTAATTGGGGAATAATTAGTATGTGATGATTGGTTAATTACATTCATCACAGCTATTTTAAAAGAAGATTTGCAATATTTGCATTTCCCCCACGCTTATAGGAGACACTAAAAAGACTGAAAAACCATTTAACTTTTTAAATAAATTTAGAGCCTTCAAAATTTCGCTCATCTGCGCATTTTTAAGAAGTTTATGCACGTTTTAGGGAGTTTATAGGAAGTAAGTCCCCATCTGTTTGGTTGAAGGAAATAAGAGTAGAAAGTACATCTTTTCTGGATGAAAAAAAAAATCATTTCTTTCTTTTTTTTATATATGACCGAGATCTGTTTTAAAGATAAATTTAAATATAATATAAATTATTATTAAAATTACATCTTAAAAATAATAATTTTAAAAGTTAAAAAACCTTATTATTTGACTCAAAGGTCTATAGTAGCTTACTTCTGGGCCCCCATAAATGGAGGTGAGGGGTGAGAGATAGTCGTTACGGCCCTGTTGATTCTCTACGTTTTGGAATTACTATTTTTCAGCTTATCTGTGTGAATCTGTGAACATCGAAATATCGATTCAAGTATCGATTCTAGAATATGGGAATCGATTCTTATTGCGATCGATTCTGTTTTATACGATGTCGATTTTAATCGATTCTCAAATTTTCCAGAATTGCCCATCATTAGCATTTAGCTCACAGGCTATTCACACTAATTGTATATTATACACTTATTTCAAAGAATATTGCCCCACAAAAAATAAATGAAGGGATTAGCCCCCGTTTCCCCCCCTTCATACTTAATCAAAGAAGCTCCAAATCTAATCAGGGAAGCTCTTTAACATAATAAACTGCCACACCAAATTTCAAGCAAATCAGATAATTCAACATGAAAAAACCATTTCGCTAAATTAAGGGGGTATTAGCTCCCCCATTTCTCCCTTTATGCTGAACCCATGAACCTTCAAATCTAATCAGGAAAAGCTCCTTATCAGAAGGAACCTAGAGGAAGAAAATAAACTAAATTAGATAATTCTGCGTTAAAACCCATTTATCTCAATTAAGAGGAGGGGACACTTGCCCCCCTTTCCGCCTTTTATACTTAACGAATGAAAAATCAAATCAAACAAAGAAAGCTATATCGGAATAAACTGGTATATCAAATTCGAAGCAAGTCGAATAATTCTGCATGAAAAACCTATTTATCTAAATTTGAGGGGAAATAGTCCCCGTCCCCCTTTATGCTTAACCAATTAACCTCCAAATCTAATCAAGGCAGCTCCTTAACATAATAAACCGGTACACGAAATTTGGAGCAAATCGAATAAATCTGCATGAAAAACCAATTTATCTAAATTAAGGGAAATGGGTCTAGCCCTCCTTTCCTCCCTTTATACTTAACTAATGAACCTCCAAATCTAATCAGGGAAGCTCCTTAACATAATAAACCGGTATACCAAATTGTAGCAAATCGAATAACTCTGCATGAAAAACCCATTTAACTAAATTAAGGGGGGTAGCCCCCTTTCCTCCCTTTATACTTAACTAAAGAACCTCCAAATCTAATCAAGGCAGCTCCTTAACATAATTAACCGGTATACCAAATTTGGAGCGAATCGGATATTTCTGCATGAAAAACCCATTTATCTGAATTAAGGGGGCTAGCCCCCCTTTCCTACCTTTATATGCAACTTACGAACCTCCAAATGTAATCGAGGTAGCTCCTTAACATAATAGACCGGTATATTTCTGCATGAAATCCCATTTATATGAATTAAGGGGGGCGTAGCCCCCCTTTCCTTCTTTATATGTAACTAATAAACCTCCGAATGTAATCAAGGCAGCTTCTTAACATAATATACCGGTATACCAAATTTGGAGCAAATCAAATAATTCTACATGAAAGACCCATTTATCTAAATTAAGGGGGAGTAGCCCCCCTTTATACCTAAGTAATGAGCTTCCAAATAAAATCAGCGAACTCCTTAGCATAATAAACCGTTATACCAAATTTGGAATAAATTGAATATTTCTGCATGAAAAACCCATTTATCTAATTTAAGGGGGGGGGGGTCTAGCCCCCCTTTCTTCCCTTTATATGTAACTAATGAACCTCCAAATGTAATCAAATCAGCTCCTTAACATAATAACCGGTATACCAAATTTGGGGCAAATCGAATAATTCTACATGAAAAACCCATTTATCCAAATTAAGGGGGTAGCCCCCTTCCCCCCTTTATACTTAAGTAATGAGTTTCCAAATCTAATCAGGGAAGCTCCTTAGTATAATAAACCGGTATACCAAATTTGGAATAAATTGAATATTTCTGCATGAAAAACACATTTATCTAAATTAAGGGGGAGCCCCCCTTTTCCCTTAACCTATGAACCCCAAAAACTAATCAGAGAAGCGCCTTATCACAATGAACCTGGAAAAAAAATTGAAGCATATCGGATATTTCTATCAAAGTTATCGCGTTACGTTCGTACGTACATACAGAACCGGCGGGCATATAAGCTCTCAGTTTTTGATAGCCTGTGAGTTAAAAATATGTAAGATTCATATTTTTATCCTATTTTAATGCTAAAATATTAAAACCCAAGCCAGAATCTCATTAAAAGGGAAATCTTCACGAAATTAACTTCAAAATTCAAATCCTTTTAAGAAATTAATCAAGCCATACCCGTCAGAGGCAAACGTATTTACTTCAAATTCTTTTTCTACTGTATTACTGTAGTGAAACCGAGTGGTTAGATTATTGGTCTCGTAACACTGAGGTAGATGGTTCGATCCCAATGTCAGCAACTTTTGTTTTATCCCCATTTTCTTGAATTGTCGTATATTTTACCTCCTGTAATAGAGGAAAAGGGAAACGGATATTCATCTATTAACGGAAAAATCTTGGTAGCACTGCTGCCAGGAAAATTTCCGTGAGTTCAAGAAAGTATTTCGGAGAGTGTATATATGATGTATAGAGTGCGTGCAGTCGTTGTTTTTTATTGCATTACTTCCGAATAGTAATCATTGTCTTCTCTAATCGCTCAATATTTGTGATTAATAAAAGCAAAGATTACTATTCGGAAACAGTGGTAATCAGAAATAAAATATCGCACACGTGATCTTCTTCCCAAATGGTGTTAATAACACATAGCAAAATATATGAAAAGAATTTTCCGAAATTTGATGTGAATTTAACTTTTTCGCTGCTTTTTCTACAAAAATCAAGCAGTATAGTCTCAAATGTAATTTAATCACCCTAAAATAGCGTAATTTAAATTTTTTAAATCAGATTCTTTAGTTATAAATTAATTGTTTTTAAAAGTTCTAGCTTCAAATTTCTATAGAAATGATATAGCGAATAGGAATGCGCATGATATTTATCTGGCATAAAAGTATCTTCATTTGACATAAATACAACTTGGCGCCATTCAACTTTATAAAAGTTCGATAATATTAACGAATTCCAACAATTAAATTACCAATAACTCAAATGCCAGAATTTCAAACAGAGAAATTTCGACCATAAAGTTAAAATCTTAAGTGATACTATCTAGAGATATCACTAAAGTGAGAACACCGCTATTAATGCTCAAAGAGAAAGACATGTTTAATTAAATTTAAGTGGAAAATTGTTAGATTCTCGCCGTTAGCTATGTTTGATTGCTTTAAAAGCTGTTATTAAAGAATCAAATAGCTAGTAACATAACTTTAAATCACGGAAGCATTAAAAGTGTTTAAATCAACATATTAGAAGTCGCGTTAGTTTTAAGTCATATATTATTTGCGAAACAAAAGGATAAAAAATAAAATACTGTACTGTGCTTGTAATTAAATTTCTTAAGATTTTGGAATTCAGTAAATTTATTACATTTACTAACATTTGGATAGGAAATTGTATAATATATTGAAGAATTAACATGTAATAAAAAATGGTTTATTTTTACCTTTATAATTCTTCAATTACTCTTATTATTAGTAATAATGAATGGTGTACGGGAGATGCAGGTTTAGTTTGGGAACATAGACTTAGTACATTCTTTTAATAAAGTCATGTGTAATAAAATATTTAATATTAGATAACATGATGTAGAAGAAGAAACTATGTGCTTGTATTTTCTATTCAAAAATTAAACAAGAAATTCAATATGAGCATACTACTTGAAAGAAGCAAAGTGCAACAGCAAAATTTGCTTACATGTTAGGTAGTCGTTGAAAAATGTAGTTTAGTTTAGAAACAGTTTAGGAATCATTGAGATATAAAATTTTCTAATTCTATTGTTGAATTAATTTTAAATATTTGTAAAACAAATGGCAATGGGGTTATATTTTTTTAACATAACTCAAACACTACTCGGCAGAATGAGATCTAATTTTGGATTCGCATAGTTAAAGCTTCTAGGTATCGATTTATCTTTAAAAATTTTTCAGATTTCAATTAATATTTTTCTCGAAAATTAATTTTAAATTGTGTATATTTTGAAATTAATATTGGAAAAAATATGACTTGTAGCTAATATTTTTTTTAACAGGAATCCCTTTCTAGAATTATCAATTATGTGAATCTAAAATTACAGCTCATTCCGCCAAGTAGTTTTTGAGTTACGCTTAAAAATCTAGTTGCAGCTATTAAGGGTGTTGACAGATAGTATTTTAAGTATTATTTGGGAATTTCTTTTTTTGACGACAAATGAAAAAAATAGAACTTTGAGTTTTTTATTATACATTTATTTCTATTTCAAGAATATGTAAAAGAAATTTCAAGCAAAAATCTTTATTAGAACGCAAGTTACACCACTCTGAAGGCACCTGCTTCCAAAAAAAGGATGCTCACTTCCTCCACGATTTCGGCTGATTGGAAAGAAAAAAATCTGAAAGAAAGATCTGAAAGAAAAAACAAACAAACGGCGTTTTAATATGTAAGCCTAAATGCATCGAAAGAACTAAAATCATTTGAAAATATTGCAAATTGGGTTTTAGGGAGACTTTTGAAAAAAAAATTTCAAATTTCATATTTTCTTTTTCGTTACGACAAAAATAGAAATAGTCGGAATTTTCGGATGATCCTAGTTTCCACCGTGCGTCTACTTGTGCTGAGTCTACTCTATAAATTTCAAATGAATCGGTCAAATCGTTCTCGAGATATGATGGAAGAAAATTTGAAAAACAACGTTTTAATAAAAACGCATTTAAAGTTTCAAGTACGGTTAAAGCGATGAAAATCTCAACTTACCATCAATCTGCCTGATCCAGACAGCATTCCTTCCTCTTCCTCTTGCAGATCTTTCAATGCGGACTGGTCTGCTCTTGCTTTCATTCTGACATTTTTTTTTTTCAACGTCCCTCGTGCGCCGTTCGGAGCGCGCAATGTGAGCTTCATCACGGTTTTGTATATAAGTATGCGCTTTGCGGCCATTGGGGCATCCATAATTACCATTATATTTAATACTCCTTGGAAACCTTCGTTGAACATAATAACAGCAATATACGTTGCAATCTCAACGATTTTGGCGACAGGGTGAAAATATTTTGGAGCGAAAGTCCAAATCAAGGAATTTAGAGATTCATTATTGTTTTGCGTTTCCGTATTCTTCAAGGTTAAATCGAGACTATAATAAGTTAACCTATTTGACAAATTAAGTGACTCTAGAAATTTCCTTCTATACCTGTGTAAACTATTTAACTCGGCGCTCCAAACATCTGCTTCTTCTAAATGCTATATCTTTATAACGAATTCGAATTTTAGAAAATTATTTTACCATCGTATTCTAGACATGTTAAAAAATCAATTTATGTAAATATATATATATATATATATATATATATATATATTTTTAACCCCCTTAAATATGAATTAACACTCCAAGACCCATAAGTTAAACTTATATATATATATTTTTCAAATTCATAGATTGTATTAAATTGTTTTCACCAAATAGAGTAGTAAAAGACAAATTTTATCAAAATATACATGTAGAGCTGATAAGTTTTATTGTCACCTATGCACACGAATTCAAGATCGCGTCACAGCAACAAAAATTAATCAATCATTCGAAACCGCACAAATATTGATTCAACATTTAGTTACCTTTAATATTCAGTTAAAAAGAACATTTGACTTTTCTTATATTTTTCTGCCGAAAAAGGAGACCAACTTAAGTACTCACTAGTACAAAACTTTGGAAGGTTTCAGTATCATATCAAAAAATCCGAGAGATATGAGAATTTCTATGATTAGATAAACTCTTTTAGATCCCCAAAAAAGCGCCAAATACAGGGTGTCCAGCGAATAAGGCCCTGATTTCAAAATTAAATATCTCAAAAACAAAAATCAGTAGAATTATGCGGTAAACGGTTTTTGATTAGCTAAGCTGTAAAAATGTTATACAGAAGTTTCAAAATTTCGTTGCAAAAAATGTTAACAGGTGGCGCTGTAATCGCAATGCCTATAATTTGTGCTTCGAGGTCCAGAGCACTAGCGTCTCATTCCTAGATGGCTCCCCATGAAAGAACGAAAATTGGGAAAGTCCACTTCTTAGTTGCGGTGATGCGCAGAATTGGAGCCATGTGTTGATAGAATTGAGAGTTGCTTCAGATTTTGTTATAAGTTATTTCGATCTGGATACCAGTATCTCTATGGTATGTCTTTTCTTTCCAAACTGGCAGATCGTGGAATCCAATCCAAGCAGAGGAGGATTTGAAAAAATTGGAAATCTTTAATTTTAACATTTATTTAAATTGTGAAAAAAGTTAATAAAAATAATTAAAGTTTCTGGTTTTAAAATTTAATTAAACTAAAAGGAACCCTTTTTTAAATCATTGAGCGTTTATAATAATGATTCATAAATCTTTTTTTTTTATTGTACAAAATAGTTTGAATGAAAAAATACAAAGTTTCTGTTTTTAAATACTTTTAAAGTTTAAAAAAATCATTTTAATTTTAAAAACTCTTTTTCATTTTTTTATCATCGAGCACAGAAATATGGTGCAGCTTCTAGCGATATGATCCGACGTTTTGGAAAGGGGTGCAGCGTCCAAAATACTTTTGCTTCGACGTTTATGATATGACTTATCATCAATTCCTTTAAAAAATGAAATAATTTAATGCATAATTTCTGTCCCTAAAACTTTTTTTTACAAACAAAAGAAATATATGTGTTGTGCTAAAAGCAAAATATTATCATGCCGTGATATATAAACTATATGGCCAAAGGTGACCGGTCACTTGCGATTTTAGACGTTTCGTCAAATATCTAGAAAAACGCATGAGGAATTAAATTGAAATTGCAGGTGTGTAAACAGTATAGTATAGGTCATATATTTTCGCGAAGATTTTTTCCCGAAATCTCATAGGGGACCGTCAACAAATTGAAAAAGAGCGAATATCTTTTGGATAACCCTGTAATAACAAATCTAGCAAAAGCGTCCAAACTCGAGATTATTAATAAGTGGCTTATTGTAATACACTGTGTTCATTTTTATGGGGATAGCATGTATACCCGTAGAGAAATTAAGGTTTTTATAAAAACAGTCCCAAATTTCACCAAGTTTTTTGCTTATAATTTGCAGAGTTCTTAATATAAAAAAAACGTTTTTTTTTTTTTTTTCAGAAAGCATGACGAACGACATTGTACACAACACCCTGCAATCAGAATTAAAAATTAATAAAAATTGGATGAAAAATGAGCAGGTGTAGTATATTATGTGTCACTGCGCATGCGCGAATGCAATCAAAATGTAATGTCCATACTTTGTTAGCGAAATATATAGAGCATTTTTTGTAAAAGTCTCAAAAACATAGTTTGAAAAGTCTGATAATAATAGTTTATAGAATAAGCTCAAAATCCGTTGTTCCCAAAATGAACCAAAAAGATAAGGGGTTTTATCCATATATTCATTGATTAGTGCCAATATAGCATACACAATATTGCACGATACAATATTGCATACTGTATTTGAATACAGCCACTCATCTTTTTGCTTCGTTTTAGGAATAACGGATTTTGAGCTTATTCTATAAGCGATTATTATCAGACTTTTCCAACTATGTTTTTGAGACTTTCACAAAAGTTGCTCTATACATTTAGCTAACACATTATGCAAATTATATTTTGATTACGTTTCGGCATGCGCAGTGAATCATTATTTAGTAAACGTGCTCATTTTTCATACAATTTTTATTATTTTTTCATTCTGATTGCAGGGTATTGTGTACAATGTTGTTTGTCATATATTCTGAATAGAACTTTTTTTTACATTGAGAACTCTGCAAATTATAATCAAAACAATTGGCGCAATTTGGGACTGTTTTTATAAAAACCTTAATTTCTCTACGAGAATTCATGCTATCCTCATAAAAATGAACACAGTACATTACAAGAAGCCACTTATTAATAATCTCGAGTTTGAACGCTTTATCTAGATTAGTTTTTACAAGGTTATCCAAAAGATATTCGTTCTTTTTCAATATGTTGGCGGGCCCCTATGGGGTTTCGGAAAAACGTCTTCGCCGAAATATATGACTTATACTATACTGTTTACACACCTGCAATTTCAGGTTAATTCCTCATGTATTTTTCTAGATATTTGACAAAACGTCTAAAATTGCAAGTGACTGGTCACCTTTGGCCATATAGTGTATTATATATATGCAATGATTCAAAAATATGTAAATGAAAAGTGCAAAATTACTTTTTTATTTATAATAATTCAGGTATAAATAATAATAACAAAATATTATGCCGTGATTTAAAAATAAAAAAAAGTACAAAATTATTTTTCTAAATATATGCATTTTTATTTAAATAATTATATACCGTAATTTACGGTGTATAGCCCGCGGATCAAACAATCGTGTTTCGACCCAGAATTTTTTAAAAATAAAATGTAACTTTTTAGATCACAGTAAATATTGGTCTTCAAATACTGAATAAAATTTCTGGGTCCAAACTGAATTGTTTGATCTGCGGGCTATACACCCGAAATTACGGTAGTATTAAAAATGTAATTTACTAAACTATTTTATTAAGTTCTTATATAATGATTTCTAAACTTTTTATAGAAAAGTCTATTAATTGAAATTCTCTAAAATTAAAGCTGGTGCAATAATTGTGTGACCAGATGTCTCCACTTCTGCACATCACTCCAACGAAAAAGTGGACTTTCCCAATTTTCGTTTTTCCATAGGGAACAATATAGGAATGACACGCTAGTGCTCTGGACTTCCAAGCACAATTTATAGGCATTGCGATTACATCGCTATCTGTTAACTGTTTTTGCAACTAAATTTTGAAACTTCTGTATAACATTTTTACAGCTTAGCTAATAAAGAAACCGTTTACCGCATAATTCTATTAATCTTTGTTTTTGAAATATTTAATTTTGAATTCATGGTCTTATTCTCTGGACAACCTGTACCTATTCACTTAAACTGTAACTCCAGAAAGCTTCGCGGCTTATAGGAGAAATTTTATTGTTTCTACCACTATTTTTAAACAACTATTATCGTGATATATTTCTATTGCATATTTTAAAGAAATTTATCCTGAAGTTCATTTATTAGTGATACTGGAAGGAAAAATTAAAATTTTCCTTTTCGTTTAGAGACCTGCTTGGAGGTGACAATGGGGGTTATCGGGTTAACATTAGGAGATAAAAATTTTAAAATTTTAAATCTACATAATTCCTAAACTAATCCACCAAATGACTTACCAGTCCGTGTCCTAAGATAACATTTACCGGAAAATCGGAATATTATGTCAAAGTTAGGTGTTCGCATTGAAACATTCGGCGTTTGAAACAATTTCCATATGAATACGGTCTCTTATAGTCTAGGAGCCGGTGACATCGAAAGTCCCGTGATCGCGGAATTGAAAAAAAAATTATGTAAATCGACAGTAAAAGGTCAAGCGAACAAAATGAGCTCGATACGATTAGGTTTGTCAAGCCGAAAATAGGCTTAATTAAATTAATTATTTTTAAAAAGCCGTAATGAATTGCAGTTTTCGCTGAAAACCGACACTTGGCCAGCGTCCAGACGCGAAATAACGTAGACTTCGGTAAAAATTCAAAGCAAAATAAATGTGTAATTTTATCATCTCCTGCTTCTTTTAAAATAGGTATGACAGACTTTTCCGGCAGAATAAAGTTTGTCATACCATTTTTTTCTGAAAGAGCATAAAATTTTCCATAAAATATTCTAAGAGAGTTTAATATTCGCGGTGACAGTAAAACATTATAGCTTTTTAATTATAATTGATTTAATTAAGCATATTTTCGGTTTTTAAACCTAGTCATACCTACCTCATTTTGTTCCTATCACATTTTACTATCGATTTACATAAAAAAATTTCAATTCCGCAATAACGGGGCTTTCGATGTCATCGGCTCCCGGACTCGGGGCTCGCACCGTTCCTAAAATTTTCGTACTTTGCTACCACTAAATAAAAACGATAATCGTTTTTGTAGAGTTCTATTATAGATGTTAAAGGAATTTACCACGAAGAATTCTTATTTAAAATACTGGTAGCAAAGTGCGAAAATTTTAGGAACGGTGCGAGCCCTGCAGACTATTAAACTTATTATTTAAGGCTGTTTTGAAATCCAAAGGGGCAAATTTATGACATAAGTTTTAATTCATTTTTGTTCGGAAACGAATGAAACATGTAGGTGTTGTTAATCAGAAACTATGTCATCGATAGACATTTTCCTTTTTTCGTAAACGCAATAGATCTTTCATAAAATGCTGTCGAAGTTAGCGTTTTGAACCGAATTTCCAGACGACTGAAGAAAAACCAGTCAGCATACTATCATGCAGGGTTGTGTAAAATTTAATTAGATTGACGATTGAAAACTAACGATTAACTTTTTAAGCATTACTAAAGATTGACCGATTACACTTAGTTTCAATCTAACTCATAGACTAACGATCAGTGATTATTTTATTTAATCAATGCTTTGATTACGATTAAATCAATTCAATCCTACTCATAGACTAATGACAAATGATTATTTTGATGTAATCGCTTGCTTTTTAGCTCACAGGCTATCAAAGCCTGAGAGCTAATGTGCCCGCCCGTTCTGTAATGTATGTATGTATGTATGTATGTATGTATGTACGTACGTACGTATGTACGTAACGCGATAACTCTTGATAGAAACATCCGATTTGCTTCAAAATTTTTTCCTAGGTTCACTGTGATAAGGCGCTTCCCTGATTAGTTTTTGGAGTTCATTGGTTAAGGATAAAGGGGGAAAAACGGGGTTAGTCCAACCCCCACCCCCTTAATTCAGATAAATGGGTTTTTCATGCAGAATGATTCGATTTGCTCCGAATTTGGTATAGCGGTTTATTATGTTAAGGAACTTCCCTGATTAGTTTTGGGGGTTCATTGGTTAAGGGTAAAGGGGGAAAAACGGGGTTAGTCCACCCCCCTTAATTCAGATAAATGGGTTTTTCATGCAGAATCATTCAATTTACTCCGAATTTGGTATACCGGTTTATTATGTTAAGGAACTTCCCTGATTAGTTTTGGGGGTTCATTGGTTAAGGATAAAGGGGGAAAAGGGGGGTTAGTCCACCCCCTTAATTCAGATAAATGGGTTTTTCATGCAGAATCATTCGATTTGCTCCGAATTTGGTATACCGGTTTATTAGGTTAAGGAACTTCCCTGATTAGTTTTGGGAGTTCATTGGTTACGGATAAAAGGGAAAAAACGGGGTTAGTCCACCCCCCTTAATTCAGATAAATGTGTTTATCATGCAGAAGGATTCGATTTGCTCCGAATTTGGTATACCGGTTTATTATGTTAAGGAGCTTCCCTGAATCATTTTGGCGATTAATTGGTTAAGGATAAAGGGGGGTTAGTCCACCCCCTTTATTTAGATAAATGTTTTCTTTTGCAAGATTATTCGATTTGCTCCAAGTTTGGTATACCGTTTTATTATGATAAGGAGCTTCCCTGATTAGATTTGGAGGTTCACTGGTTAAGTATAAAGGGGGAAACGGGTGCTTATTCCCCTTCACTTATTTTTTGAGGGGCATTACTCTTTAAAATAAGAGTATAATATACAATTAGTGTGAATAGTCTGTGAGCTCAATGCCATCAGTTTAGCTGGGCACTTTTTTTTATTTACGATTAAATCAATTCTCAATCTAAATAGTGAATCTAATTAATCAATCTAATGAAGGATTTATGATTAAAAACTTCATGTATTGTTCTAGCTTTGATTCTTTTATCTTTTTTTCAATCTTCTTCTGGTTTAATCACCCTGGATTGCTGCTAGGGTCCTGCATCAGGTCTTGTCTTGGACCGGATTGTCTTTAAATATTTTGGATTTGGTTCGGTTTAGAGTAGGTTTTTATTCTTTCTGGTCGGGCTCGGTATGACTCAATTTTTTTAAAAATAATTCTGAGTATTTTTCGAAGGAAGAAAGCTATATATGAATACAATGAATGTGTAAGGGGTCAGGTAACCTTTGAAGCATCCAAAAATCGAATTTTTTTTAAATAGCTTATAATTAAATATGTTTCTTTGGGAATATTTAAAATTAAACCCCATACAAAAATTCGCATTAGAAGAGAAGTTATGTCTAAAATACTTTGAGCTTTTCCTATATGATCAACGGGTTTTTCAATTTTTAAAGCCAATTTTCTCAAAACAGCGATTTTGATCATTGCGCGCACGATTTCTGAAAAACGGTTGCCTAGAATTTAACGAAATTTTCGGTGGATGTATTAAACATACAGAAGCACAAAATGACCTATTATTATGTTTCTGAAGTAAGAAGTTTAGAATTCACGGCTACTTTTGTATAAAAAAAAATCTCGAATTACTCTAAATTTTTTTTTTTTTTCTCGAGATCTATAAGTTTTATTTTTTTCATTGTAGGTCATTTTGAAAACACTTTATATCTGTACTCATTAAAAAAATCTTGGCTTGTTTTAGACATTGAAATGGGAAAAATCATGCGCGCAACGCATGCAAGAATAATTCTTTCGTAAAAATTGTATTATCTTAAAAAATAAATTTTAAAAAACTATATATGTGCATACTTTTTCTAATAACTTTGATAAAATAAATCGTTCCTAACATGTGTTTTCAATTTTATAATTAAAAGTTAATTAGTTAAAGAATGACTGCAATTCTTACAGAGGTCACTTTTCCATGTACTTTATCGGTCCTAAGGTTACCTGACCCCGTGCTCATTTTTATACAGATTCGATAAAATTGATATCCATCTGATACATATACAGACAGATATAATCCTTATAAAATGATTTTATGACATGAATTTGTGAAATTATTTTATGAAACTGCTGATTAAACGAATACATGCTAAATACGGTGCTTGTGGAACGCTACTATAATGTAATTTTAGTATTTTGTTACAATCAGTTACAGCAATTATTTCTCCTGAAGAGTGTGTATCTAGAGTATATGCGTATATAGAGAGTTTTTTTTCTACTGATCCGTCCAAAAGAACATGAATATATGTTAGCACATCTTTAGCGGTCAGTTCTCTCTAATTTTTAAACAGGAAGTTCCTCCAGTGGACGTTACTCTAGCATGTTTCCCTATATAATTGAAATCTTCGTATTTATATTATAAATTAATATGTTTAATAATGGTATTGTTTCTAATCGAAATATTTATATGCATATTGCCCCACAACTTTATTATAATTCTTATATTCCGCGATAGAGGGCGATTTCTTTTTCTTCCTTGCTCTTTTTACCTTTTCTTCTTTTCTTTTTTTATTCACATTTGATATAAAACAGGCGGTGGCAAAAAAAAAAAAAAAATAAATAAATAAAATAAAATAAAAAAATGACTACGTAATCCAATTACAAGGTATGAAATTATGATATGGGACTAGATTATAAACGATAGTTAAATAAGTGACTCCTCTGCCTCGGCATAACTTATTGATATGAGCACGATATGAGCAGCAGCGTAAAATGTCTCATTTTGGCGTTAATTTAAGGTCATTGAGTTCCGAGATGAAATTAATGCAAAGATAAAGCTTAAAGAAAGTACTTTTAAAATATTTTGGTAGGATCCTTTCCCTCTGGTATACTAAATTTGATGACAGAAAATGACATGTAGTACAATAGAAACACACTTTTTCATTGTATTATCCTATAAGTTAGTACGGCAATGTATTTCAAGATGAATTAATTATTTAGAAACAGATCATTAAGTGTACGTTAAACAGTGTTGACCTGCCACGTGATATCTTAGTACGATATGAGAGAAACGGGGAGCTAAATCGTCATTCAGAGTTACTCATTTGTTATTCAGTTTCGGCATTAAATTTTGACACGTTAAAGATATTGATTAGTACAATACAAATACTTCAGGCTGCTTCTTTATATTTTGTTACGGTACGAGTAGAATCGCTTGCCAATTCGTTATTTTTACGACACTATCATGTTATCGAATTTCGGCAGGAAATTTTATGTTGTAAATATCGATTAGTATAATGTAAATATTTCAATCTGCCTTGCGATATATTTTGGTAGAATATGTGTATAACAGGGCACCAGTTCTTCATTTTGGATATATCGTACAATCGAGTTTCAATATGAAATTTCAAGGCATTGAATATGCATGTTAGTACAGTCAATCAGGGTAACTTTGATCCGCATTTTCTCTATTTTCATATGCCACACTCTTATTTGAAGAATATTGTCGCAACTAGGGGCATAAAAGAGAAGAAATGATCCTAAACTATTGTTTGCCTATAAAAAATTAAGGAATAATAAGGATAAAAGCAATAAAAAATGGAATTTTAGCCTGGTTTAAAGTTACCCAGCCATTTAGGGTAACTTTGCACCATACGATAAATTTTTATATAAAATAATAAATTATAAAAAAAAAAGTATTGTAGTCAGGACAACTTTAAACGCCAAAAAATATTTTCAGATATATAAAGACTGCGAATTTACATTTCCTAACATCACAAGATTTGCATAATTTATGATATTACAACAAATATCAGGCATAAGAAAAGTGGAAGAAGAGAACCATGAACATTTAGAAATAAAACAAAAACCTGTTTATTGTTCATATAAAACATAAAAATGCAGTGAAAAAAAATTTTCAGTGATTTAACTGTATAATATATCCATAGTTACAGTAATACATTCAAGTACTAGTATTATTCAAACAAGAATAAGAAACGTGGAACGTATGAAATGTCAAATTTGAGTAGCTCGCCCCTAATCACGCCTCTAAATGAATTTTATGTATTTTACACATATTTGTAAAAATATTTACATGTCATATCTAATGCACACTTTCGGCATTTATATAAAATATACGTGCAAATATTGGAAATTTTCGACAGTAGCACCTATAATCAGTAAATTATAAGCATTAGTGTAACTTTGAGTTGGCTCAAAGTTACCTTGAAAATGTGGTAAAATACTAGTGCCTTCTTATTTTACATTTTATTAACTATTAATAAATAAATAATCACAAAATATTAACACATTTACAAAATTTAGATAATAATATGTCTGATAAATGAGTATATTGTTACTTACTATGAAAATTTAATTGGATTACAACAACTTCAAAACAGCATTCAAAATTAACTTGAAAACAGTACTTCACAAAAATAGATGATGCAATTAATTGCGCATAATGTTGCTAATATATTTTCTAAAATAAAGAGTAGGAATCCCAGTTTAGAACCTTGCCAACAGAGCACAGTTCTGGAGTTTATTTAGTCCTTTAGAGTCAAAAATATTGAAAAATAGGAGGTGGTGCAAAGTTACTCCCCGTGGTTCAAAGTTACTCTGATTGGCTGTACTACAAATAATTCAGTTTGCTTTGTGATATTTTTTTTTTTGAAGATATGAGCAAAACAGGGCGCCAATTCGCGATTTCGACTGTTATGTTATCGAGTTTTGGCATGAACGTTTTACATGTTGCAGATTTTGACCAGTTTCATAAAATATTTAATCTGCCTCGTGATATCTTGGTAAGATATGAGTACAGCAAGACCAATGTATGAGTAATAAGTAAGCTTGAAACTAGGGCTTTCCGATATTAAAGCCTTTTATTCGTATTTCAGCATTATACGCCTTCCTCGAGCCCGTCTTGCTTAACATAGCGAAAATTACCTTCAAATTTTCAAGTGTGGGTAGGTGGGCTTAAATCGTTTGCACTTGTAGCTATCTTTCTTCCATAGTCTTGAAAAAAAAAAAAAAACCAGAAGTAAATGGTGTTTTCTTGCATTCAAAACAAAAGATTTAAAAATTTGATTGTTAAAACATTAATTTGGCAACTATTTTATCTCAAAACTTGATGACGAGATACTACCGTCAATTGACGAATTCGCTCCCCTTCTGCTCATATCATACGAAGATATCACGCGGTAGACTGCAATATTTATTTTGTACTAGTCAAGTTATATAACATACTAAAATTTCATGCCGTAACTGCAAAATGTGATAGTGCCATCATAAAGAAGAATTGGCGTTTCTTGCCTCTTATATCATACCAAGGTGATCCGAGGCAGGCTATTCATTATTTCATTTAGTCTTAATAATATTGTCCCACATTATATTTTTTTCTCGTAATTCTATGACCGAGTCACTTTTATTCACCTCACTTGCTCTATAACAGTTGGTACTTACAACTTGGAGTAAAGGTTATTTAAATAATACTAGATAATGAATAATTAAATACTAAGCATTGATTAAAAAACAGAAAAAATAATAAATAATAAAAACTTCTTAAATTTAAGTTTTTGACATTACCCATTATTCCATGTTCCAGGAATACACAAAGGAGAACGAAAAACGGACAGGCAGATTTTAATTCAATATCGGCTGCTTAGAAACTTCATGTATTGCATTTGCACAGTACAAGTAAGACCTTTCAATTTTTTCGGGAAAAGGAAATCTGATTACATTCCTCTTTTTTTAACATTTATAATGTTAATTATATTTTACCTTTTTAAGTAAGGAGTCAAATTTAAAAATTCAAGTTAACTGAAAATTATGAAAATTACGTTATAAAAATTTTGTTACTTTGATAAAATTATAGTATAATGCCTTTAAAACAGAATACAGACATGTAGGGAAAACAATTTCAGAGTGAATTTTGGACAAAAATTTGTTAAGCCTGGGATTATTTTAATCCCTTAACTGTTTTGCCCGAGTACCGAGAGGATGTTTTCTTTCGCCGCGATGATTAATTTATCTACATCTCAAAATTTATCGGATGATATGTTTGAAAGGAAAGTAGTAATGAAGAATAATTTAAATTACTTTAAAATATAGTCATATGCTGGCTAAGCGTTAGTGTAGAGCCCGATAACTGGGAGGGAAAAGTAGTTAGTGTTTTTTCATTATTTTCCCAGTTGAAAATTGATTAAATTATGAAGACAGGATATTTAAGGTATGTTATATATTAAGTACAGAACTTGTGTGAAAATATAAATTATTAGAAAACCACGTTTAAACACACAATAAAATAAGTAGATTTGATCATACGTATACGTTTCGTGAGTATTAGGACTCACCTCCTCAGTGTGGAAATTTTAAAAACAATATCCCCCCAACTACATGTACGGTGAAAAAAAAACCCAAATGTCAAAACATAATACCAAAAGACCATCAAGTTCTAACAGCCAATGAAATTAATGCGGAAGTGAAGTGTCGTGACGCAACAAATCCATCTAGAAAGTTGAAATGTATGGTGTACTAGATAAATCATTAACCAAGGAGTCTTTAAATTTATGGATATGAATAGCCTCAAAAAAAGTCTAAATCCAGAGGAGTAATGCATTTCTTGATAATGGTAGCTGAGTCAAAATTAAAATTATGTCCCTCCCCCCAGCAATGAGAGGCGATAGAGGATTTCTGTAATTCTTTTTTCTTTACATAGTTTCTGTGTTCATTGACTCTGTAACGGAGTTTTCGTTTAGTTTGTCCAATGTAGGACAAACCACATTGACATTGAATGTTGTAAATGCCCCAATAAATATGAGGAGGAATTTGGTCCTTAAGTTGCGAAAACGATAATTTATTAACTGGTTTAAAAACCACATTAAAATCATAATGTCTTAAGATATTAGCCATCTTAAAGCTAATGCTATTGTAAAATGGTAAAATGACAAGGTTGGAAATGGAAACCGCAGTAACAGGAGAATCAAGATTATTAACATCTTTATTAAGATTATGAGAAATTAAATTATTGATATAAGATAAACTAAAACCTCGATCAATAGCCACAGATCTAATATAATTTAATTCTGTAATAAGTGAATTATTATCTGAACAAATTAAGCGAGCTCTATTAATCAAGTAATGAAAAGCCGAAGCTTTTTGGGAAGGGGGTGACATGAATTGAAATGGGGGAGGAGTGTGACAGTAAAAGGTTTACGGTAAACGCAAGTGTCAAAGGTGTTAAACTGACGTGTAACTAACACATCCAGAAATGGCAATCTATTATCTATTTCAACTTCATAAGTAAATTGAATGACTGAATCTATTGAGTTTAAAATCGTTAATATATTGTCAACAGAAAACAGAGAAAGGTCCAAGAGTGCAAAAGAATGGTCTACATATCTACAATGAAATGGGAAGTTGATAAGGTTAAACATTTTAACCTCAAAGTAATGCATATATAAATCTGTTAAAAAAAGACTAAGGGGATTACCCATTGCTAAACCATCCGTCATAGAATAATATTGATTAGAAATTTGAAATGAATTTTGTTTTAAAGAAGTACTGAATAACTCAATAATGCGGTTGATTTCATAATCTGTCAATCTGTAATTTTTTTTTTCACCGTACATGTAGTTGGGGGAATATTGTTTTTAAAGTTTTTACACTGAGGATGTGAGTCCTAGTACTCACGAAACGTATACGTATGATCAAATCTACTTATTTTATTGTGTGTTTAAACGTTGTTTTCTAATAATTTATGTTATATATTATTATAAACAGTATCCCTTATTTTAAAAGTCAAACAAAAATAAGTCATCTTTGTATGACCAAAACATACTGAATTATGATATTTTGAATTCTTTGAATTTTCAGCCTGAACGGGCATTTCCGTCTCCCAATAGCTAGTATAAACTCGCATTTTGTCATTTTTAACAGAGTTATCAAATAAAGGATATACCTCCCAATTCTTCTGTTCAACTTTATTGTTATTTCATGATTATGAATTTTATTTACATATATAAATTTATATATAGATATTTTGATTTACGTATATACATATGATATAGTGACTATTTTAATACTGTAAATAGCAGAAAAAAATATAGTTTTGAAAATTGATACTTAATCGAAAAAAAAACATGAGACTGTTTCGAAATCAAAATTCGCTACTCTTTTGCCAATACCCGAAACCATTTAAATCTGTTTAATGTATAAAACGCTCAGTTGTTTTTATTGAAGTGGGAAGAAATCTAACAAAATTACTCATTTTGCAAAAAAAAAGAAAGACCATTTTAAAAATAAGGTCAAAGTGCGTGTTTTGTAGAGGTTTTTAAACTGTGGAAGTCATAAAAAGACGTTTATTAATTAGTAGCATTAATAATCAATTAGTTTTATTAGTAATACACTATTATCAAACATGCATTTAGTTTAAAGAACAATTAAAACTTCGTTTGATTTTTTGGCACATGAATGAAATTTTATGAGTATATTATTGAAATTAACTGGTTTGTCAGTATATTTTGAAAGATTATTTTTGATAAAAAAGGGGGGGGGGGAGGATAAAAAGCAAATCTACTGATTTGTTTTCATAATTTTACGATGTAAAGCCAACATCGAACTGTTGAACTTTGTTGCGTTTTGCTTATACAATGTTCTTTTTTTCTTTAGCGTGTTGTATGATTTGCAACAATTTAGTATGATTATTTTCACAAAATGTACTGCAACAAATTAGTTACCGCATACAGATTTTTTTTTACTGTAATTCATTAAAATCCTTCAAAAATGTCTGAAAATATGCAAATGTACTGTGAAAATATTCTTGAAAATTTTTGAGTATTTTAATGAAATTGATTGCTCTGATTATGCTACAAAAATTTGCTTTGGCGAGAAGAAGTAGAGAGGCAAAGCATCCACTATGATTTATTCTTACACTTTTATGATGTGAAACAGACATCAAACTGCTGCATTTTGCTTTTACAATGACTTTCTTCTTCAGTTTGTTGCAAGTTTTTTTTTTCTTTTTTTTTTTCTTTTTTTTATGATATAAGAATAATTCAGTATGTTACCGTAACATAGTATGTGTAGCGTAATTTACTATGTTTATTTAACGCAATCTGCAGCTTCAAATTAGTTATCTGATGCAGAATCTTTTTTTCCCCCTTCAATTCTTTAAACTGTTTTAAAATTGTCTAAAAGTACGTAAATATGCACTGTAAAAATATTTGTAAGTTTAATAAATAATATTTATAGATGATTTCTTTATATTTGATTATAATAAAATTCCAATATATATATATGTATATATACTTTTTTTTGTAGTTGTTGTTTCAAAGCTTAATTCAATTATAATTAAGAGAAATACACTTAGTACACAAATCTTAAGAATTTATTTTTAGTCCTTAACAGTGTTTAATTCAGACATTTTTCTCCGGGAGGGATTTCTGTGGCTCCGGGGGGGGGGGGGGGGGCATTGTAGAGTTTCTGGGGGGGTGGCACTTTTTGACCATTGTAAATACAAAATCTCAAATCTTCTGGGAGGGGACATGTCAATGCTCCGGGGGGGGGGGGGGGGGGGGGTCAAACCCTGAATTCAACACTAGTCATTAAGTATGGTTAAAAATATTTTTTTTTTTCGTTAGGAGTCACTACACTAGAAACTTATGAAAAAGTTGAGATGAGTCTTTTCTATTTTTAACTTGAAAACTACTGCCATTCGAGAAAACGCAAAAAATACATTTTTATGTGATATTCTTATATTTCCCGTCAAAAGACGCTTTTTATGCCGCAGCTTTTTATATTTCAATTAAAAAAAATGATAAGCGCATATATATTTTTGTCTTAAAAGTAGCAGCCGTGTATAATTTCAAATTTGTATCCTTAACACTTCCATAAAAATCGTAATTTGAAACGTTTTTTGGACGCTTTTTGTCATTCATTTCAACCTTTTAAATATCTAAAATTATTAATTGTTCTGTAAGACTATTCTTAAAAGTAACATCCACGTCAAATTTAAATTTTCTATCCTTAACAATGCGATTGAAATCGTAATTTAGGACGTTTCTAGAACACTTTTTTGCTGATTTCACCGTTTTAATTTTCGAATTTTATAGAAACTATTCTCACATAGCATTTAAAACTTTAAAGTAATTACCATCAAGCAAATTTCAAGTTTCTTTCCCCATCAATATCATAAAAATCGCAATTTCAGAGTCTTTTCGCTTCTGGATCCGTTGGAGGTAGTGGCACCGGCCATCTATGATGGAGCAGGGACAATCACCATTTATTTGTGAGTATCAAATGATTGATAATATTGCTCCTATTTGCCTAAAATAATTATAAAATAACATATCAGTTTTATTAAAATGGCTTCACTTGTCCCTATTCCCCCTAAATAATTTAAACATATTGATTTTCGTTTATATGTATAATTTTGTGTGACTCTGTATGTTATCCAATAAGGAAAATTGTATAATGACTCTTAAAAGGAATTTCGTAGCAATGAAAGAGAATTTAAGAAAGAAAACAGGTTGGTCATATTTAATTTTCGTCTATGTAATTAATGATTAAATTAATCACGATTAAATTAATTCAGATTGAATTCATGCAGATTGAAAAAATCGTAAAAAAACTTTTTAAAGAGCAATTACTTGGTTTAGTGGCATGTTTTTATAAGAATTGTCGATTTTGATTTGAATTAATAAAATATATGGAGCATTCTTACAATCTTTTGACTTTCGGGAATAAAAATCTGGTGAAATTAAACTTGCTAAAATAACATTTTAATCTAATAGATGAATGCTTGAATGATTTAAATTAAAGAAAAAATGGTCAGCAGCGAAATTTCTTTTATATAACTGAGGTTTAAGTTAAACTTGCGAGTTTAATTTTCCTTACCATTTTACCACTATAACTTTCTATTTTCTTCTAAATTTTTACTTATAATGAATTTGCATAGTACCCACAGGACATTCAAATAAGAAATATTAATAATGTAGTATTTTTAGTACAAAATTTTGGCATAACATTGTCTTAAAGGAGTGTTAAAGAAGGGACGGTAAGGGAAAATGGCCGGTAATGGGGAAAAAGGGATGGTAAGGACGGGACGGTGAGGGTTGGGTTGATTTTTGACGGCCAGTTATCTACACGAGGGATATAGGCCCGGGGGGAGTGCCCTCCGTGGGGGTCTTTCTAAGGGAACCTAATCCGTATTAACGCATGGAAGATCCACGGCTCGAAGAAAACCACGAAAACTCCGAACGATTAGGCCGACGGGCGCGATTGGGATCGAACCCAGCACCTCCCGTCTACCAGTTTCGAGAGCAGAACCTCTCGGCCACTGGTGGGGCCAGGACGGTGAGGAAAATTACCACTATTTTTAGGCAAATCATGTTAAGACTGAGTGATAGCCACAATGTTCATTGACTTTTAGAAAGAGTTATTTACATTGGATTAAATTATAAAAATAAATTAAATTACCTCGAAAAGTGCAGGAATAAACCTTGGGGACGGTAACACTACCAATAAAGCCACGATGCTTGAAATTGATATTTAAATGCTGATTTAAATTATACAATAAATTTCCTGTCAAAGAATTTTAGACATTCTTTCTCTAAAATACGTCTGCATGAGAAAAAACTTGAAAAAGATTCTGTGGCTGCATCTGAAGTTATTTTCTGTATACGTTTAGCAATAGGGATGGTAAAGAATCTAAAACCCACCCAGGGACAGCGTTAAAAAAATAATATCAACCGTAAAAATGTGTGCTGGTCAATTTTTTGCTACATATTTATATAAAACAATTGTCCCAGTTTCGGAAAAAAATTACATCGAATTACTTTTATTTAAAAAAAAAATTATACCGACAGCTCCAAACTTAAAAATCAGCATCAGGGACACGGGGCAGTATAAGAGTTTTCCTGATATTTGGACCCCCAACATCGTCCAAAACTTATTTATCTCGTTAACATTGTTATACAATCATGCAATGGGATGTTCCCCGGTATATGAAAAAAAAGCACAAGAATATGTACTAAAATAAAAATTATTATTCAGGAATTTAAAAGTCAAAATATTGTGAGAATGCGCCATATATGAACATTCAGGCAATTCCACCTGAGCTAAGATTCTCAAATTCACTTATTAAATAAAATCAAATTTAGCGAAGTTCTTTAAAATAAATTGATGACATCATTTGATGGAAGTGAGACAGTAAAAGAATTTAGCATTCATTGAAGAGGGTCGGTGGCATTCGTATGTCAGTAAGTTTTTTTTTTTTTTTCGTTTGTGAAACCAGTATCAAAGTGAAGAAGCAGTCGTGAAAACCAGTGATCGGACGTCATATATCATGTTTCTTTTCGTAAAACCTATAATTTAGTGATTAGTTATTTGAACTTCATTACAATTACAATAAATATTATTTTATTAAAAAAAGAAAAATATTCACCAATTTATAGACTTCCGCACTTCTTAATCTATATTACACATCACAATAAAATTATGTTACTATTCGGAAATTTCACTGAATTAGGTCATATTATTTCTGCGCCGCATAATTTCCTACATAAATACCAATTATGGAAATATACAGGGTGTCAACAAACTCTCTTTAAAATTTCAAGATTTTAATACAAACGCAAATGAACAGAGACATGTACGAAAAGTAATACAATATTAGGGTTATACATTGAAGTTTGTTTTACATCCGTTAATAATGCGCCTATTTTTGCAGCATTGATTGGACGAAGCACGTCAATGGTTCGATGATTCGTCGATGTTTTTCTCTGATACTTTATTTTTGTCCACTTTTTCTATTATCTAACAGTGAGCCAGTCTCCATGAATTTCTTTTGTCCCCGTCCATTTAGTGAATGGAGCAAGAAATTAATGGAGAGCAGCTCAGCATTATACAAAGCAAGGAGAAGACAATAAAAAAGTACAAGAGGAAAACTTCGATTATGATCACTTCGATACGCTTCGTGTAACCAATTATGCGCGTATAGAGATTTATTAATTGATGCAAAAAAACTTCTATATATACTACTAATATCGTATTATTTTCTAAAAATATTTCTGTTTATAATAAAAGTTTGAATTTTTTAAAGAGACTTTGTGGACACCCTGTATATAAAAGTCATCAAAATGTCTTTAACTAATTTAAAATTTTAAAATAAATTAATTGACGTATAAGTGCATTCGCATAACGAACATTTTTTTAAGCAAATAAAATCTAGTTATGCATTCTAACGATAATTGTCACGTTTCCCGAAAATAAAAAATAATGAAGCATCGAAAATTCCAAAGAAGCAATTACGGAGCATTTATTTTGCGGCAAGATGGTCAGCACATCTGTTTTCTACAATACAAAACCTTATTTCAACGTATACAGATGAAATCCAGTGTTTTGGCCAACCAGTATTAACGAACGGGAGAAAACGGAATGAAATTTAATACCGTTTAAATGTGGTTTGAGGTACCATTAGATGCCTATATAGACTATGTAATTATACTGCACAAAATAAATTCTCGGTAACTGCTTAGCTTGCGGTTTTAAAACGTTTTCTCTGTTTTATAAGGCATAGCACCATCTATCGCAAAAATTATATACAGTGTAGTCATAAAAAAACTTGGCCGATAAAATAACCTCTAGCGGCCGGTTCGTTCAACCGACCGACATGAAATTTCAGATATAGTTATTCAAAAGTATGAGCTCGGGATTCCGTGAACGGCAACAAATTGGCGCTCGCGGTTACGGTTATAGGTACAGAAACTCGAAATTTTCGAACGGCAACGCCCATTTTTTCCCCATCGCAAAATGATCAGCGCATGCAAAAACCCTAAAGAGCGTTGAAACGGTACGTGTATCACAAGAAACAAACGCGTTATGCACGAACGAAAAATGGCTCTGCGAACGTCCTAAAACAATCACTATCGAGTCGCACAGAGGAAGTTTGCATGTGACAGAGGCTAGACACCAATCAAATAACGCCATTCGCCAGATATTAAACGTAGAAAACCGATAAAATGCGGGGTGGGAATGTTGGTTCTTCAGTCGGGAGCTCACTCATGCCGATGAAATGATTCTGCCAGCATACGTTTGTGGTGAATTGGTAAAACTCTTTTATCAAAATGGCGTGTCTTGCGTGAAGCGCGGAAGTCTTGCGTGTTTATCGTCGAAACCATCGCCAAATACGTAGCCCATGTACTCTGAGTGATTTAGTAAAGAAATTCGAAAAAACTGGCTGCACCAGTGATAGACCGCAATCCGAACGACCAACTGTTCCTGCGGACACTGTTATGGAAGTGAATCACATAGTGACTTCAAGACGCATGCAAATTGCAAGAGGTGCAGCTTGTGTATTGGATATACCGAAAAAAATGGTTCTAAAGCCTACCGCGCTCTGTAATCAGTACATTTCCATGCCGCTACCAGCGCGTCCAGATGTTGGACGCGGGAGACTATCAACAACGAACACACTTTGCAAAAAAATTTTTTATCCGATATGATGGCGATACTGACTGGCGTCTTCTCATTTTATGGACGGACGAGGTACACTTAACCTTAACATCCGATTTCAATACCAAAAATTGAGTGCACTGGGCAGAAGCGAATCCGCACGCGGCTGTGACATCAGTACCTTTATACGACGCCAAAGTTATTGTGTGATGCGGCATTGCAGGTACAATTGTTTTTGACCCTTACTTCTTTGAGGAAGCGACACGAACGGATTTTGTAACGTGCTCTGTGACAGGCTCTCGCTATACAGCTATGCTAAGAAACAAAATTACGTCATACCGAATAGCTGCAGCGAAATGCACTGAATGACATCACTTGGATGCAAGATGTCGCTTATCCACATATCAGCGGAGTTTGTTCGCAGGGTCCTGGACCAGCATTTTGGCAACTGCGTCACCTCACGCCATTTTCCATTTCCGTGGCCTCCGCGATCCTCCAACTTTACTCCTATGGATGTCTGGTTCTGAGGATATCTCAAGTTTAGAGTGTACATGTACAATATGCAAACTTTGCCGGATTTGAATGAATCTATCAAATGTGAGATTAAAAACATCCCTCATACTATGTTACGTTCGGGTATATTGTCCACAGTCTTCCGCTTGCAATACGTAATTGCCTGTGATGACACCCATGCTGAAAATGTGCAATCCAAATAAAAGTTTTCTTTTCTCCGATCTATGTAGCACTCAGTGATTGGCGCCTTGCCTCTGTCATATGCAAATTTCTCCGTGCGCCCCAATCGTGTTTTTTGCTTGTTTGAAGAGCTGTTTTTGTGCGTGCATAACGCGTTCGTTTTTTGTGATACATGTACCGCTCCAACGTTCTTTAGGGTCTTTGCATGCGCTGAACATTTGGCGATGAGAAAAAATGGGCGTTGCCATTCGAAAATTTCGAGTTTCTGTACCTATAACCGTAACCTTGAACGCCAATTTGTTGTCATTCACAGAATCTCAGGCTCATACTCGTGAATAACTATATCTGAAATCTCATTTCGATCGGTTGAACAGACCGGCCGTTAGAGGTCCATATATCGGAAAAGTCTTTTTATGACCACCCTGTATATTTTTTTTGTTTAAAGAAAGCTGTTCTACGTATGATACATTTTAGTGTAATCCTCGTAATGTATTATTAGATTTTATGTTGAATTTTAAAGTGTGCCAGGGACCATTTATATTAAACTATGAATGAAGATTTTTTTTTAATTTTAAAGAATTCAAAGAACAGATAAATTAAATTATGTGTAGATATTTGTTGTACATGTTTAATAGAATGCATCACACACGAAGCAAGAGTGCAATAAAAACATTTTATCTGTGAAAAGTACACAATCAATTACAGTTCAAGAATGAAAAACAAATACTTAAATCTGTTAAAAGTGTTAATTTTTTTTTAAATTCTTTTAAATCAATTCGTGCTAGATGGATGAAGGGTAACATACAGTTATTGTGGTCCGATTCGAAAAATGTTGGACAAGTGTGAATCCCTTCCCATCATTTCTTTACAGATTATTCGAGATACTTATAACCTCGAAACATTTATTAAAGATCTCAGTACCGATCAAAGATACCTGAAGACAGTTATCCTTTATATTAACCCTCCGTCTACCAGACGGGTCCATTGGACCCGACAGGTACATACAAAATATTCATTCAAACCAGAAATTTCTTTAAAATAAACTAAGTATATAAACCAGACAAAAATAAGGTAAATAAATAAGTTAAATAGTTTTAAATAAAAATTCTGGTGTAGAACGTTTTATTAAAACTTGAATAAAATTCCCGGTAGATCTAGGGTTAAGAAAGGAAGTTGTTCGGAAGATCTTCCAAATAGATTTCCCGATAGACTTTCACATAGCAGTTGGGTTATCTTCGCCAATAGAATTTTAAGACTCTATGCGGAAAGTCCAGATCTAACGTTCAATCTGCAGATATTAACGGAACTTGTAGTCAAGGTGTACGCATGTGTACGGTTTGCTATTAAGTGCAAGCCATCTTTGGGAAATTGATCATTTTTCCGTAGAAATGCCCCAGGCAGTTGAAGTTATAATTGGCCCAGTAATCCAGCGCAATACCTTTTTTGCCCATCCGGAAAATCTGCTGGGTGGCATGGCATGGTAACAGATGATTGGAAACCAATCCGCGAACAAGGATTTCGTAGAATCCTTAAAGCACGAAGTGCGAACACAAGTAGAGAAGTTAGGGGGTACCAAAATTCGTGCAATCAATTTCAGCGCAGCAGATTATATTGATATGATTCAGTGGGATAAGGCAAAAGTTACCGAACCACCTATTTTTACTAATCTTTTATGCGATGATTTAAAGATGTACATTCACAAACATGATCGTGAAGATATCATTTCATTTGCTGAGTGTCCACACAACACTCAAAGTGTAGAAAGGTGTGTCAGAGTGCTTACTGAAGCTGCCGCGACATTTTTGTGGTACAAGCAACATGGATGGATTCATAAGATCCATTATATCATATTTTGAGACTAAGTCAGATTTTAAGGTTACAAAACTCCAACAGGACCAACAATAAACTCCAAGCCAAAACATTTCGAATATTTAGATTTTTTTTTTTTTTTTTGAAGAGCACAAACTGATTTAATTGAACTTTAAATTTTGTGAACACTTTTAACAGATTTAAATTTTTGTTTTTCATTTTTGAACACTAATTGATTGTGTACTTTTCACAGATAAAATGTTTTTATTGCACTCTTTCTTCTTGTGTGATGCATTCTATTAAACATGTACAACGGATAAAAGGAAATTATGCCAATGTTTTCTAATTTTCGAATGACCGGGTCCCTGGAAGATATTATGCGATTTCAAAAAAACTGTGTAAGCATATTACAACGTACCATACGCAACTTTTCCGCGGTATGATATTTTATTTTCCAACTTTATGGTTATTCCGATTTATAAGTTATACAAGGCATTTTTGACGAAATACGCAAAAATAGAGGGGGACCCGAGCCACCGGAAGATAAAATTTGATTAAAAAAAACTGTGCAGGCATATCACTACGTACCACACACAACTTTTCTCCGTTATGATATTTTTGTTTTCCAGCTTTAGCTTTATTTTTAGGGTTCCGTACTTAAAAAGTAAAAACTCCTTCTGGCCAGTGCCGGGAGGAAGAGGTAGCTTTCATATTCTTATTTTTAAAAAGCAAGCTTTTATTATTCAAACACACGAAGCTCAATTTAGTGGAAACTGATTATAGGAGATTCAATACTAATTTTTATCAATACTAAATCATTATGAATGAGAATTTCGCGAAATTAGTCAGCTTTATCCAAGCTGCTTTTATTTAAAGTAACTTATATTTGGTTGCCAAATTCGGCGATATCTTGAAGTTCCTGTTATTTTAAGACAACATGGTGGATGAGGCTAACGAGTGAACTTGGTCAAGACCTTAGTGCACATGCTCACTCACATCGGAATCGGTTGATATATACAAGTGCTTTCGCGGGCAAAATATCAGATTTTTCAAAATGTCACCCACATTAGAAATTGAAACTGCTATATTTGAGCTATTTTTTAAGATAAAGGCAAAACAAAAACTGCTGCGGAATCCTTATATCATGGTCAAATACTTAAGAAAGAAACCTTTTTCAATTTCTAATTTGTTTGCACCTCACTTTAAATATAATTTTTTATTTAATTTAATGGCCTCTATTTTTAAACAAGATGGCTGATGAAGCTGGCCAGCGAACTTGGTCGAGACATTACGATATACTACCCACATGCCTTCTTACATCGAAATATGTTAATAAATACGCGTGTTATCACGTGACAAATAACAGATCGTTTCAATATGTCAGCCATGCTAGAAATTCAAAGTGCTATAATTCAACCATTTTTTGAGATATATACGAAGCAAAAACTGCTCCGGAACCTTTGTATCAAGGTCAAACACATAAAAAAAAATCTTTTTCATTTTTCAATTTTTTGATAACTCATTTAAAATTTAATTTTTTTTAAAATGAAAGCCCTTTTGAAACAAGACGGCGAATGAAGCTGGCCAACAAACTCGGCCGTGAGATTGGTATGTACTATGTACACATCAATTTACATCCAAATCGGTGCGCCTGTTATCGCGTGACAAATATCAGGTCGTTTCAAAATGTCAGCCACAATAGAAATTCAAAATATAATAACTCAGCCATTTTTTTAGATATAAACGAATCAAAAACTGTTCCGGAATTTTTGTATTAAGGTCAAACACATACGAAAAAAATCTTTTTCATTTTCCAATTTTTTGGTACCTCATTTTAAATTAAAAATTTTTTTAAATTTTTTAAATGGCTGCCATTTTGAAACCAGATGGCGGATGAAGCTGGCGAACGAACTCCCTCGAGACATTGGTACGTATTATGTATACTCCAAGGTACATCCAAATCGGTTCATAAATACGTCTGTTATGTCGTGACAAAATCAGGTCGTTTCAAAATGTCAGCCAAGCTAGAAATTCAAAGTGCCATAACTCAGCCATTTTTGAGATATAGACGAAACAAAAAATGCTCCGCATTTTTTGTAGCAAGGTCAAACACATAAAAAAAATATTTTTCAATTTTCAATTTTTTGGTACCACATTTCAAATTTAATATATTTTTTAAAAATTTAAATGGCCGCCATTTTGAAACAAGATGGCGGTGAAACAAGACGGCGAAACAAGATGGCAAGATGATGAAGCTGGTCAACGAACTCGGTCGAGACATTGGTATGCACTATGTATACACGAAGTTACATCCAAATTGGTTCATAAATACGAGAGTTACAGTGTGACAAATATCAGATATATATATGTATATATGTATATATCAACTTTTGAACGGAGGGTGGTTTCGGGGTCTTGGGGTCATGATCGATGAAAATGTACCCAAATTTTTTGAAATCGCTTTCCTCCGAACTGCTGCAATAGATAGATTTTTGTAATGAAAGCTATCTAAAACGGAACCATTATAAGACCACTCCTGTGTCAGCCCTTTTACTCGTAAACTATGCAACGTAGAATGTTCAAATTGGGGGAAGTAATAAAGACTTTCTATCAGATAAATTTATTCTTTCTATTAGATAAATTATCTAAATAAATGAGATAATATTTTTAAAAAATTCTTATTACTGGTGCTTTTCTTGACTTCTTGAATTTCATTTCCTATCTTACGAAATTCTTATTTCTCACTCCTACACGTTTGCCTAAAACTGCCATCTTCTTCCAAGGTAAATCTTACAAACTGTCCGAGGAGTTGGCGATATGCAGCCGATTATTTCTAGTGCTTTTCCGCATTTGTACATGAATTAGTTAGAATGCAGCCGTTATATATATTTCTTTATTTGGACTCACTACATTTAATTGACAACAGTCTTAAATTTACTTAGGAATTACTTGAAAAACAACCGTGTACTTTGTGTGTTTCTTTCTTTGGTGTGTTTCGTTCTGTATCACAAAATATTTTGTCTTTCTTTGCTTTTCTTTCTTTTTTACCTGCATGCCATCCCCCTACTCAGAATTTACAGGCTTTTTCATCCGTTTAATCTGTATACTGCATGTTTGTTCTCATTTTTAAGGTTCCGTACTTAAAAAGTATAAACGGAACTATTATAAGATCACTCCTGTGTCTGTCTGTCTATCTGTCACAGTCCTTTTACTCGTAAACTATGCAACGTGGAAAGTTCAAATTGGGGGAAGTAATAAAGACTCTTGACCCACATATTTACAGATTAATAAATATTCATAAATATATTTTTAAAAAATTTAGAGGGGCTAATTAAGTTACTTGAAAAAAAATCTTTTCTTTGTATATCGTGTGGGGTATTGTGTAAAAGCTTTCGTAACGCTGAAATCAAAAATATATTTCATTTAATTTTAGGCATTACACTTTCAAAGTTATGGTGGAAAATGTAGTTCAAAAATATGTCCCCCCCCCCCATCTAATTCCGAATCTATTGAAACTAAAATTATGAAAAATTTAGAGGTAGTAGACATTAATTTAAACCTTGCAGGAAAAGTATAGCAATTAGCCTAGGTCACATAGTTTTTGAGAAAATCGCATTTTTCCGTTATACTCAAATTTCTATTTACGGGCTTCAGCAAAAGTGTTGAGCAGAGCTGGAGGTACCTATCGTAGCAGAAGTATAAAAGCATTGTTCATCATGAATTTTGGTTAAAATCGTCGGTAATTAGCCGAGATATTAACCCTTAAAAACACGGACGGTTTGGACATACATAATGACAGGGACAGCGTACTCTATGCTCCATCGGCTTTTAAAGCCTAGATAACAAATTTTAAGGATATATTCATCTAATGCAATGCCCAGTAGCAGTATAAAGGCAATAAACGTCAAATTGTTAAAAACAGACTAATTTAATGAGAATGAATCACATAAATACTATGGGATTTGCGACTAGTTTCCATTGAGTGGCTTTCTCAATACACCTACTATGTCTTTAAAGGTTAACTAAAAACCTATATGGAATAACAAATATACAGAATAGCTATATTTGCTATTATTTAGGTTCCATATATCTTTGAACTTTCGTGGTAGATCCATTTATAATTTTCTAGTATACAGGGTGCAAAAGAAAATCCCTTTAACTTGAAAATACTTGTGAACGGAGAGAGCTACAGCTATCTATACAAGTGAGTTAACGGTATAGTAAAGCGACTACGCCCGATTTAATAAAAACGACAGCAGCGCCCCCTAGTGGTGAAATTTGAAAGATAGCCACTGCAAATCGAAAACGAAAAGAGATAGAGAAATATTTCCAGTCACAAACTTTTAGAGCATCAATTAATTAATAGAATATGATATTTGGTTAACATGGATAAGATAAAACTTCGTCTGTTTACCCAAAAATGTCCAAAATCTATGCAGCTATACCCAACCCAACTTTGTATAGTTTTTACAAAGTCTTAGTATTCTTTTAGCAAAGGTATTTTTTTAATAATACACTTACTAATTCATATATTATTGTACGGAACCGTCTGTGCGCGAGTAATACTCGCACTTGACTGTTTATTATTTATAGCTTCTACAAGGTGTTTTGGACAAGTTTGTCGGAAATTGGTGTGCCCCGGGGCACCGGAAGATAAAATTTGATTTTAAAAAACTGCGCAGTTTTATTACTGAGGATCATACACAACTTTTGCGCGCTATTACCTTTTGATTTTCCGATTTTCGTTTTTTTACTCCACCCTAATATATATATATATATATATGGATATATATATATATATATAGTTATAAATATATAAATATATATATACATATATATATACTACCAGAACTACCCGGCTTCGCCCGTGTCAATTATAAGAAACCTTCCAGGTAAAATAAATTAAAACGAAATAATACGGCAATCACAATAACTGATATTTGTGCATTCCCATCCACAAATCATTATAAAGACAATAAAAAAACATGGCGTTATTGTCTTGCAACCATAGTAAAATCCCTGAGCTTTAATAACAGAATGCACGTTTTCTTCGTCGGGTATAAGAGAAAAATATGTGATTTTCCTGACAATACGAAAAAAAGAAATTCCTCCAAATCGCGCAGCACTTAGTGAAATTCTCGTTTGTATTTCTCTACATTATAAAGTAAAAACACTATGCCAGTGCCCATAAATTGTGCCCCGTAAATTGTAACCCATAAAATGTGCCTTTACTGCAATTTTTCTAACTTTTAAACATCACACAATTTCATTTTTTACAATGTCGAATAGGAAAAAGTTCTCTAAAATGAAATTTGTTTTAAAATTGTACCTCAGTTTTCTGATTTTAATGGATTTTAAAGTAATTTTTAAGCATGGATATTTTTAAAGCTGAGTGCAACCCGATTACGAAAGATGAACCTGTTTACACTTAATGCAATAGTATAAAGAAAAGACATGTCTATGAGTAACGCTGGTATCTTATTTTTGGTGGCAACAACGTAACACAACAAATTTCCCTTATATTGCAGTTTGACGTCTAAACATTGTACATTGGATTGTTCCAACGTATTATAGATAACAAAAGTACTTTCAGTGATATTTGTTTGTAATGTTTATCTCAATTTACGAATTTTTAGGGTTTTTAAAATAATTTTTAAGCATGCATATTTTTTAAATATGCTTGCAATCCAAATACAAAAGATTAACTCAATTGTTCAAAAACGTTGTAAATAGTTCAGAATTTGTTTGCTTTCGCGTAATATTCAAAAATTAAATTGGCAAACGAAATTAAAACGCCAAAAATAAAATAAAATAAAACACGAATTTAACATATATCAAATCAAACTACTCAAAATAACCTGATAAGTATATAAAAATCAAATGGGAATTTCGTTCCGGGTGCACATAACTTGAATTCTTCAGAACGGATTTCCATTACTTACAACGGACTTGCACTATTAGTTTTTTAGGGAAGATTTTAGTGCGTAACATATTGTTTTCCGTTGCTTAGTCATAGAATTATAGGGTAAAGTTATATAATCATGTAAATCCAATTATGAAGGATTAGTCTTATTAGCTTAATGAAAAATGCAGAACTATTTTTATCTCTAAGTATATTGACGGGTTTATCTTCGGTAATGGGGCTGTGCGCTAGGGTATTCTTATTTTAATGAGTGTGCCTGACACCTATTATAGCATGCACCTTTGTTTAAAACAATATAGAATGACTTATGTTTTAAGCGACTATCTGGCATGCAACTTGCTTACAAAATACTAACCTGCAAATGCTTAAGGTACTTCTCCAATTCCCTGCTCAACAACGCGAAACTTTCTGACACATTTTCTGACTCATTAAACGTAAAGGCTTAAAATTTGTAGGCCTGGCTATAAAAGCGATTTGGAATTGAAATGAGTTTTTCCTTTTTTCATAAATAAATTACTTATCGAGTTATGAGCAATTGTGTTTGCGTGTCGGCCGGTTTTTTTCCTTTATTGCACTGTTGCGTCCGAAATTCAGTTCAAAACACCAAATGAAATATGTTATACCTTTACCAACAAAGGAAACTCTCTTTCGATTACATAGTTTCTAAATAAGAACTCCTGTCAACTTCATGCGTTTCCGAACAAAAATTAATTAAAAAATGTGTCAGAAAATAGCTCCTTTGGATTTGAGAACTGCCTTAACTTGAAGTTTATGAAATAATTCACATTTTTAGTTTTAGTTTTGGAACTCGCAAAATTTTAATTCAGAAAAAGGATGTTCTTTTGACACATTGTGGTAATTTTTTTAAACTTTTAAAATTAAAATACATGTTTTCTTTGGCGCGCGTAACAGAAGTATACGATATCGTCACAATACGGGGTAAAATGCAAAAAGTCCTTCCGGCGAGTGCCGGGAGGAAGAGGTAGCTTTCATTTTCCTTATTTTAAAAAGCCAACTTATATTATTCAAACACACGAAGCTCAATTTATTGGAAACCGAATATAGGAGATTCAATACTAATTTTTATCGATACTAAATCCTTATGAATGAGAATTTTGCGAAATTAGTCAGCTTTATCCAAGCTGCTTTTATTTACAGAAACTTATCTTTGGCTGCCAAATTCGGCGATATCTTCAAGTTCCTGCCATTTTAAGACAACATGGTGGATGAGGCTAACCAGTGAACTTGGTCGAGACCTTAGTAATTGCTGTGCACATGCTCACTCACATCGGAATCGGTTCATATATGCGAGTGCTGTCGCAGGCAAAAAATAAGATTTTTCAAAATGTCACCCACATTAGAAATTGAAACTGCTATATCTGAGCCATTTTTTAAGATAAAGACAAACAAAAAATGCTCGTGAATGCATATGTCAAGGTCAAATACTTAAGAAAGAAACCTTTTTCAATTTCTAATTTTTTTTTGCACCTCACTTTTAATATAATTTTTTTTTAATTTAATGGCCGCCATTTTGAAACAAGATGGCTGATGAAGCTGGCCAGCGAACTTGGTTGAGATATTGATGTATACTATCCACATACCTTCTACCATCGAAATAGGCGATAACGTGTGTTATCGCGTGACAAATACAAGATCGTATTAAAGTGTTAGCCATGCTAGAAATTTAAAGTGCTATAATTCAACTATTTTTTAAGATATAAACAAAAAAACAAATTTTCAGAAACAAAAACTTTGTATCAAGGCCAAACACACAATTTTTTTTTCATTTTCCAATTTTTTAATACTTCATTTTAAATTTTAAATTACTTTTATTTAAATGGCAACCCTTCTGAAACAAGATGGCGAATGAAGCTGGCCAAAGAACTCGGTCGAGACATTGGTATGTACTATGTACAGACCAAGTTACATCTAAATCGGTTCATAAATACGCCTGTTATCGCGTGACAAAAATCAGGTCGTTTTAAAATGTCAGCCACAATAGAAATTCAAAATGCTATAACTCAGCCATTTTTTTAGATACAGACGAAACAAAAACTGTTCCGGAATCTGCGTATTAAGGTCAAACACATACAAAGAAAATCTTTTTCATTTTTCAATTTTTTGGTATCTCATTTTAAATTTTAAATTTTTTACATTTTTTTAAATGGCCGCATTTTGAAACAAGATGGCGGATGAAGCTGGCCAACGAACTCGGACGAGACATTGGTGTGTACTATGTACACACCGAATTACATCCAAATCGGTTCATAAATATATCTGTTATCACGTGACAAAAATCAGGACGCTTCAAAATGTCAGCCACGCTAGAAATTCAAAATGCTATAACTCAGCCATTTTTTAAGATATGGACGAAACAAAAACTGCTCCGGAGTCTTTGTATAAAGGTCAAATACATAAGAAAAAAGTATTTTTCCATTTTGAATTTTTTGGGACCACATTTCAAATTTTAAATTTTTTAAAAATTTTTAAATGGCCGCCATTTTGAAACAAAATAGCGTATGAAGCTGGCCAACGAACTCGGTCGAGACATTGGTGTGTACTATGTACACACCGAATTACTTCCAAATCGGTTCATAAATACGAGAGTTACAGTGTGACATAGGTCAGATATATATATATATATATATATATATATATATATATATATATATATATATATATATATATATATATATATAAATTTAGAACGGAGGGTGGTTTCGGGGTCTGGGGGTCATGATCGATGAAAATATACCAAAATTTTTTGAAATCGCATTCCACCGAACGGCTGCAATAGGTAGCTTTTTGTAATGAAAGCTACCTAAATAATACATCCAAATGAGGTAGTAGTTACTAAAATTTTATTTGGAAAATTTGAAATTTTATTGAAATTAAATCTGCAATGATTAGATGAAATGATGTCATTTTCCATAAATTTTAAATCAAGACATATGTCAAGATTTTTTTTTGAAAATGTAAATAACCGCTCTCTTTTTGCTATAAATCATAGAAAATGTTAGCACTTATAGCTATACGTTTTAAATAACGTATAGCTATAAGATATGGCTGTAGTATACAATCGAAGTAGTAAGCAAAATATAGGAGCCATATGTTTACAATGAGTTTGATTACGCGTTGAAAAGATTTGATAGAATGTGACGTCATGTCTAGCCTTTTTTTTTCTTTTTCTTAAATTGTTTTCATGAAATTTGACTGTTTGTATTAAAATAGATGTTTTAATTAAAAAAAAAAAAACATTCAAATTGAGGTGCTGCGTTATTTTCGCACTCTTATAGTTAAAGCTTTTATTTTATATACAAAAAAATGTAAATTTTCTGTTTAGAATGACGTCAATATCAAACACGCAAAAATATAGCAAGAAAATCTGAATTTTTATTGGCCAATAGAAACAAAATACACGTGTTATCCTTATTTTTTTCACATTATTGTGTCATTTTTTAGGGTTTGGCAACAGGAAAGAAATGTTTGAATTAAAAAAGATTTAAAAAGAGATATTTCTATAATGTTAAATTATGGAAGTGATAGAAAAATATAACATATAGTATATAGTGGTCTCATAATTTTTTAAAGTAGACAGTGATCTTTTCCACGTTCTAAAACGTATGTGCATTGAGTTTCGTGCAAATCGGTCAAAAATTAGACTTGTATAACGGACATACACACAGAGAACGGCTTTTATATAGATAGATCTATATTAATAAAAGAACAAATCGCTCTGTGTGTGTGTGTGTGTCTGTTGGCGATGGCTAGCGAAAACTACCCCATGTAGAAGTCTGAAAATTCAGGTGCGATTAGTCCAAGACAGGTCCTGATGCACCTGAGGCTCAGAGTTTTAATTTTTTAAGGGGCGGGGCCCCTGGGCCCCTTGAATATTTAATGCATTAAAACGTTAATAACGTGCCTCTTTTCTATCCGATCTTCTTCGTTTTAGGAGTAAATTCTCCTTTCAGTTTCTGCCCTATTTCTACATTTCACTTAAGACCCTGGCACCCGTGCAAGGGGCCCGGTACAGGGCCCCTTGAAGCTTTAGTGCACTATATTGTTAATAACATGCCTCTTTTCTATCCGATCTTCTTCGTTTTTGGGGTGAATTCTCCTTTCAGTTTCTGACCCATTTCTACATTTCAGATAAGACCCTGGCACTCTTACAAGGGGCCCGGTACAGGGCCCCTTTAAGTTTTAGTGCACTAAATTGTTAATAACATGCATCTTTTCTCTTCTTCGTTTTTGGTGTGAAATCTCATTTCAGTTTCTGCCCCATTTCTACATTTCAGTTAAGACCCTGGAACCCTGCCAAGGGGCCCAGTACAGGGCCAATTGAAGTTTTAGTGCACTAAATTGTTAATAACATGCCTCTTTTCTATCCGATCTTCTTCGTTTTTGGGGTGAAGTCTCCCTTCAGTTTCTGACCAATTTCTACATTTCAGTTAAGACCCTGGCACTCTTACAAGGGGCCCGGTACAGGGCACCTTGAAGTTTTAGTGCACTAAATTGTTAATAACATGCCTCTTTTCTATCCGATCTTCTTCGTTTTTGGGGTGAATTCTCATTTCAGTTTCTGCCCCATTTCTACATTTCAGTTAAGACCCTGGCACCCTTGCAAGGGGTCCGGTACAGGGCCCCTTGAAGTTTTAGTGCACTAAATTGTTAATAACATGCCTCTTTTCTATCCGATCGTCTTCGTTTTTGAGGTGAATTCTCCCTTCAGTTTCTGACCCATTTCTACATTTCAGTTAAGGCCCTGGCACCCTTGCAAGGGCCCTGGTACAGTACCTTTTGAAGTTTTAGTGCACTAAATTGTTAATAACATTCCTCTTTTCTATCCTATCTTCTTCGTTTTTGGGGTGAATTCTCCTTTCAGTTTCTGCCCCATTTCTACATTTCAGTTAAGACCCTGGAACCCATTCAAGAGGCCCAGTACAGGGCCCCTTGAAGTTTTAGTGTACTAAATTGTTAATAACATGCCTCTTTTCTATCCGATCTTCATCGTTTTCAGGTTGATTTCTCCTTTCAGTTTCTGAAAATTTCTACATTTCAGTTAAGACCCTGGCACCCTTGGAATGGGCCCGGTACAGGGCCCCTCTAAGTTTTAGTGCACTAAATTTTTAATAAATTGCTTCCTTTTAATCCGATGTTCATTTTTGGGATACTTTCTCCATTTAGTTACTCTCCCGTATCTACATTCCAGTTAAGACCTTGGGCACGTCTAGGGTCCTGTAGGGCCCGGTCCAGGGCCCCGTAAATTTTTCGTGTGCCATGCGTTTTTCACACCCTAATTTTCTCATCCTCGCAATGCGTAATTTTAATGTTGAGCCTAGAACTCTTCTCCTTAGACCAACATTCACATATTTTTATTGGGGCCCTAGGCCCTATTTTAAGCATTTCCATATTTTTTTGCACATTTATTTTATCCGATTCATGAACTTTCTTTTCTAATAATTTCTTAGGTTCTCCAGCTACTACATGAACGAGAAAAAAAAATGGCAGTCTTCAGCTACCACCAATTTTGAATATTAATCGTCTTCTTGGGGCCTTTGTTGCAGCTTCTTTAAGAGCTATCCTATTCTATTGCAATTTTCTTTAATATAGTTTTAGCGTCTTCCAGCTATTTTAAAACCCCTAAAAAATTTTGTTATACTCAACTACATTCCAGTTAAGATCCTGGCCCCAAGGGCCCGGTCTTTCATTATACCTCAGCTACCACCTTTTACGAAAATTAATCTCCTTTTTCAGCATTAAATTACGTCTACTCACTACAGCCGTAAATTAAAAATCGCGTTAATTTAAAGGTAACTTTAGATAAGGTATTTCATCCGTTTATTAAATATCGCGCTAATGCTAACAGTAATTCAAGAAATTTACAAGGTTGAGGAGGCATCTTCCACCACTTGGTGGCGAGTTACTTCCTCGGGTTTAAGGGCCCAATTTCAACGGGATTTGCTTCCTTCAACTTAGATTACAATTCAGCTACTTTCTGTATTATGAAATTTTATATTAGGCTTTAGTTACAAATATTTTCTTACATTAATGGTGCATTCATATTTTGTTGTTGTTGTTTCTGTGAGCTTGATTCCTACGAGGTTTGGCTCACTCAACTTGGTTTTTGAATGTCTCCGGCACGTGCGGGCACTTCCGGTAAATGTTGCTATATGTAGTGGGGATGTAGATTACAGGTTCGTTCGGAAAGAAGTTTGATGGGAACACATTAGACGCTGCGGAAGGCAATGCAGCCTCCGAAATAAGGTTCATTTAAAAGAATTTCCAAAGATATAAAATCATACAAACATATGTTTTGTTTAAGGTTATTATTTACAAACCCCGGGCAACGCCGTGCGGGTCTGCTAGTATACTAATAAAACAACAAATCGCTCTGTGTGTGTGTGTCTGTCGGCGATGGCTAGCAAAAACTACCGCACGTAGAAGTCTGAAAATTCAGGAGATATTAGTCCAAGACAGGTCCTCATGCACTTGAGGCTCAGATTTTTAATTTTTTAAGGCCCGAGGCCCCTGGGCCTCTTTAAGTTTTAGTGCACTAAATTGTTAATAACATGCTTCTTTTCTATCCTATCTTCGTCGTTTTTGGGGTGAATTCTCCTTTTAGTTTCTGCCCCATTTCTACATTTTCACTTAAGACCCTGGAACCTTTTCAAGGGCCCAGTACAGGGTCCCTTGAAGTTTTACTGCACTAAATTGTTAATAGTTCTTTTCTATCCGATCTTCTTCGTTTTCGGAGTGAACTCTCCTTTCAGTTTCTACCCCATTTATACATTTCAGTTAAGACCCTAGCACTCTTTCAAGGGGCCCGGTACAGGGCCCCTTGAAGTTTTAGTCATTAAATTGTTAATAAATTGCTTCTTTTGTTATCCGATCTTCATTTTTGGAATACTTTCTCCATTTAGTTATTCTCTCGTTTCTACATTCCAGTTAAGACCCTGCCACATTTTTACATTTCAGCTAAGACCCTAGCACACTTGCAAGGGGCCGGTATAGGGCCCCTTGATATTTTAGTGCACTAAATTTTAATAACATGCCTCTTTTCTATCCGGTCTTCTTCTTTTTTGGGGTGAATTCTCTTTTAGTTTCTGCCCCATTTCTACATTTCAGTTAAGACCCTGGAACCCTTGCAAGGGTCCCAGTACAGGGCCCCTTGAAGTTTTAGTGTACTGAATTGTTAATAACATGCCTCTTTTCTATCCGATTTTCTACGTTTTCGGGGTGAATTCTCCTTACAGTCACTACCCCATTTCTACATTTTCAGTTAAGTCCCTGTAATCCTGTCAAGGAGCCTAGTACAGGGCCCCTTGAAGTTTTACTGCACTAAATTGTTAATAACATGCCTCTTTTCTATGCGATCTTCTGCGTTTCTGGGGTGCATTCTCCTTTCAGTTTCTTCCTCATTACTACATTTCAGTTAAGACCCTGGCAAAATTCCAAGGGGCCCAGTACAGGTCCCCTGGAAGTTTTAGTGCACTAAACTGTTAATAACATGCTTCTTTTCTATCCGATCTTCTTCGTTTTTGAGGTGAATTCTCCTTTCAGTTTCTACCCCATTTCTACATTTCAGTTAAGACCCTGGCCCCCTTGCAAGGAGCCGGTACAGGGCTCCTTGAAGTTTTAGTGCACTAAATTTTTAAAAAAAATTGCTTCCTTTTTATTCGATCTTCATTTTTGGATACATTCTCCATTTAGTTATTCTCCCGTTTCAATATTCCACTTAAGACCATGGGTCCGTCTAAGTCCCGTAGGGCCCTGTTCAGGGCGAATTAAATTTTTTGTGTGCCATGCGTTTTTCATACCCTATTTTTCTCACCTTCGCAGTGCGTAATTTTAAAGTTGAATCTGAACTCTTCTCCTTAGACTAACACTCACATATTTTTATCGGGGCCCTTTTTTAAGCATTTCCCCAATTTATTGCATATTTCTTTTAAATTATATTCTAATTATCCCTTAAAAATAGTCCGATTCACTAGCTTTATTTTTCTAACAGCATCTTAGGTTCTCCAGCTATTATATGAACGACAAAAAAAATTTCAGACTTCAACTGCCACCAATTTTGAATATAAATCGTCTTCTTGGGGCCCTTGGTGCATCTTCTTAAAAAATGATTCGAACTCCTTTACCATATTTTCTTGTCAATTTTCTTTACTATATTTTCTTTCAATTTTCTTTACCCTAGTTCTATCGTCCTCAGATTACATTAGAAACTACTAAAAAGTTTATTTATACCAAACTACATGCCACTTAAATCCATTCCCTCTTGGGGGCTGGTACAAGGCCCCTTGAAGCTTTTGCATAATAAATTATTAATAAATTGCCCCTCTTAATCCGATCTTCATTTTTGGAACCATATTTCCATTTTGTTTTTCTCCAGTTTATATATTCCAGTTAAAATCCTGAGGCACCTTAGGGTCCTGTAGGGCCCCATCCGGGGCCTCTTGAACTTTTTGTGTGCTATGCATTTTTTACACCCTAATTTTCTCACCTTCTCATTGCAGAATTTTAAAATTGAGTCTTGGACTCTTTCCCCTGGACCAACACCCTCATATATTTATTGGGGCTCTAGGGCCCCTTTTGAACCCTTTACCTTATTTTTGCGCATTTCTTTAAAATATTATTCTAACGATTATTTCATGCCCTATGATTAATTTTGACTAATTGAAGATCTAAAACGCTATCTACTAAAACATTTAAACAAGTTTTCATGTTAGGGCTCTGCTCTCAACTATCAGTTGGGCAATTTTGGGCTCCTTGTTGTAGCTCCCTTAAAAATGGTGCGATTCAGTAACTTTTTTCTTCTAACAACTTCTTAAGTTCTCCAGCTACTACATGAACGACAAAAAAAATGGCAGTCTTCAGCTACCACCAATTTTGAATATTAATCGTCTTCTTGGGGCCTTTGTTGCAGCTTCTTTAAAAACTATCCTATTCTATTGCAATTTTCTTTAACATAGTTTTAGCTACTTCCAGCTACTTTAAAACCTCAAAAAAAAAATTTCTTATACCCAATTACAATCCAGTTAAGACCCTGGCACCCAGGGCCCAGTCTTTCTTTATATCTCAGCTACCACCTTTTTCGAACATCAATCTCTTTTTTCAGCATCAACTTACGTCTACTCACTACAGCCGTAAATTAAAAATCGCGTTACTTTAAAGGTAACTTTAGATAAGGGATTTCATCCGTTTATTAAATATCGTGTTAATGTTAACAGTAATTCATGAAATTTTCAAGGGGAGGGGGCATCTTCCACCGCTTGGTGGCGCGTTATTTCCTCGGGTTGAAGGGCCCAATTTCAACGGGAATTGCTGCCTTCAACTTAGATTACAATTCATCTACTTTCTGTATTATGAAATTTTATTTTAGATTTTAGTTACCAACATTTTCTAACATTAATGGTGCATTGTTTTTTTATTCTGTGGGCTTGATTCCTACGAGGTTTGGCTCACTCAACGTGGTTTTCGATTATCTCCGGCACATGCGGGCACTTCCGGTAAATGCTGCCATAGGTTGTGAGGATAGTTTACAGGTTCGTTCGGAAAGAGGTTTGATGGGAACACATTAGGCGCTGCGGAAGTCAATGGGGCCTCCGAAATTAGGTTCATTTTAAAGAATTTCCAAAGATATAAATTCATATAAACTTAAGTTTTATTTAAGGTTATTATTTACAAACTTTCTGTTTCGCCTCTGAACCCTGAAAAAAGCAATGTAGAAACATTCCACTCATAAAAAGAACAGAAAAGAACGCTATTAATTTAACCGGTCCCACTATGGTCAGATATACTTTTTTAAGTTCTGAAGCCTCGAATATCCTCTCATCCACAGAATTAGCTGAAATTAATTGAAATTGCTACGACATATATATAGTCGCAAAATAGTTTCGCACAATTACTTGTGTTGATGGAGAAGTTATAAAAAGCAAACGGCGTGGCGTACGAATGCTCAAGGTAATGCTTTGTAAAATTGTTCTTTTCGATGCCAGAAAATGCTGATAGCCGAAAACTAATTGTCCCTATGGCCAATGAAGTATTCTCTGTCCTTACATTGAACGCTAATCAAAGCTTTCCAAATAACGAATAGTGATGCATCAGCACGGCAAACATGTTGTCAACTTACATAATACTGATAAAAATGTAGAACGTGTCATGTACTTAGTGTTTTACCCAAAAGAAACATTTTGCTATTCTGTGGATCTAAAATTGCGACTATTTTATATCCATTGTACTGCATCTTACCCGATTTGAATTAGAAAAACGTTGAATTACTTTATGATTTATACTCGCTAACTATCTTTCAACGGAAACAGATATTATTCTATTTTTCGTTAGATATACTTCAACTTCACATATTACCTGCAAAGTATTTGAAATATTTTTTTTTTCCTCCCAATACCTATAGAAAAATAAAAGTTAATGTTCCCAGAAAATAAACTATGGAGAATATATTTATATCAAATCTCATTGTCCTAGCACAGTCGTAAGTCAATGAGAATGAATCAAATTGAATCAATATTAGCAACACGTTTCAGTTTAATAAATTAAAGTTCTTGTTTTTTTTTAAATATGATTTTATTTATTCAGTAGGATGCGGATTTTATATTCTGTAACCAAACGTACACTGCAAATAGAGGCGTCTTAAATTAAGACACATATGTGACTGAAATGTTATTCAGACACTTAAGTGTCTAAATTTGAAATTTTAGACATCACAGGTGTCTAAATTTAAGACACATAAGTGTCTTACTATGATCATGGCATAAATGAACTGATAAAAATGTCTGAAAAATGGTGATATGTCTTAAATTAAGACATTTAGAAATTTAGACACTTAAGTGTCTAAATGCAATGCAATTGTATCATATGTGTGATGACTGTATGTATAACTGTATTGCAATATGTATGCCAGCACCACCAGAAAATTGTTTTCGAATGGATAACAGATGTTAAAAATATTTTTATCCATTAAATTTGGTATTTTAATAAAAAATAATAATAAAAAATAAAGTAATTTGTTTAAATCATGGGACGTCTGGAAAATTGAAATAGTTCGCTTACTAATGTTTTGGGACTAAGTTATTTTTGGCGCAATGAATAAATCAGTAATGGTTTTTTTACAAAATATATTTATTTTCAAAAATTACGCGCTATCATGGACGTACGCACGTAGGTCCTAGGAAGGGTCACCCCTCCCCCCTAAATACTAAGAGATGTACCGTTAGAAAGAAATTTAAAGAGGGACAAGATTTTGGAACAGTTGTGTCTGGGGTCAACAGCGTAATCCGCTTTTTTTAATGCAGAACATAAACATGAAATAGGCAAACTAAGAATATTTTGACAGAACTCCTCGTGCAAGTAATTTTTAAAGATATAAACATAAAAATAAATATAAAAATTAATCGTTCAAAAATAAGTTTCAAACGACATTTTTAAAAATACAGAACTTTTTTTCCTCAATGGACTCCCCCCCCCACCCCTGAGCTCTCCCCTCATCCCCCCACACACCCCGTTTGAGATAAATTTGAAATATATGAGCATCAAAAGAAGAAAAGTATTAAAATTGTCTTCTACGAAGTGTTCAAAGGAAGGTGGGTTTCTCTGAAGTAAAATTCTTAGTAACATTTCCCTTTAACGTAAAATTATTATATAGCCACTTATAAGAAAAGAAATATCATTTATATTTAATTATCAGACATAAAAAAAACATAATTGATTAAATTATACTGGGAGGGAGAATGTTTCTCCTGTTCTTCCTACTTGATAACCACCAGGGGCACTCTCAGTTGCGCATGCGTTTTAGATGTCTTTCGTTGGAATGTACGTTGTAACTGAAAGTTTGTTTTATGTACGCGTATTTCGTTTTTTGCGAAATTTGAAGTTCTGTGATTTTAATTCGTATTCGCTTAGTTTATTTATGTATTGAATATATACATCTGACTTGCGTGCTTGACACCCAGTGTCTCTTATAAGCTGTCGTCGATATAAAAGCGGGGTAGAGTCTGAAGCAGACAACACTTGAAGATTACATCCGGGAACTCTACAAAGTGTGTGGCAAGGTGTGTGTAGAACGGACTTAGTGTTAATTTATATCGATAAAAACTTTTGTCTGGCGGGTTATATTTTAAGGATGAAGCATTTCATTCCCTAAGTATGGCTAACCGGATGTATTAAGGGATTTCCTTCTAAAAAGATGCAAGTCTCTGTTCCTCACTGTAATAGTTTTTAAAATTTCAAATCGAGGAATTTATCTTACTTCTTGCAACAGGATTAAAGTAAGTGTCACAATTTTCTTTTTAGTATTAAAATTATTGTTTTTTATGATTTTCTAAATAGCACTGATCAAAATCTTGCATAAAATGGTATTAGTTTTGAATCTGTTTGAAAAATATCCCGCTAATTCTTGAAGTATATATTTATAACTTGTGACGTTTCCTTTTATTACAAATTATATATTTTAAATTCGCATATTTTTTCCCAAATTTAAAGTAATAATATAACATTTTAAGTTAAATTTATTCTCTTGTTTTCCATGGCAGTTCTTAGTTTCAATTCTTATCTGTTTCAATTCTAATTCTTATCTCACACTAAATGACCACAATGATATAAAGAAAAAAACAGCTTTCAAAGATTTCTTAATGCTTTTTTACTTCCTACCTAGGGATTACAATCGCGAGATCCCGTATTCTGGGATTCCGGGATCCTGCTTTATTTTTAATCCCGAAAATCCCGGGATTTTTTCTATCAAATCCCGGCATTTTCGGGGTTGTCTTTCTTTTTAATAGAACAATATTCAACTGAAATCAAAAAATATATTTATAGACTTTTGCTTTTGGAATAAAAATAAATTATTTTTTATAAATTTATATATATATATATATATATCATTGAAAAAGAATATATATCTCAAGTATTTTTTACATATATTTATAAGCGATTAAACATTTTAATGTATAAATCTTTTGACTTGCAAAAAGCCATCACAACTATTAGTCAGGAAAAACGAAATCATTTGTTTATTTCGATTTCGCTGCGTGTGTAGGAAATATCTACTATTCCGTCAGTCATTTTCTAGTTTACTGATAAGCGTTTCTTTCTTTTCGTGCTTTTATATTTATAAAGATGTCTAATGAAAATGATTTTCTATACTAGAATTGTAATCTTTAATTACATGTTTATGAGAATAATGTAAAATTTAATTAGTCATAATAATTACTTTTTAATATTATAAATATTAAGTCATTCAAAAACTTGTTTAACAAGAAACAAAAGAAAGTGTGTAGAAGATGAAACATTGTATCAAACAATATACGAAAAATACAAAAAAGACAGATGTTAAGATATAGTTTCCAAACTTTTTTTGTCTTAAATATATATAAGTTATTTTTCTTCATGTTATTAATATAGAATACTTATTTATTTCTTTTTATTGATAGTAGAATAGTTTTTGTGATTACCCTCTGATCCATATAAAAACTTGTCCATGTGGGAATATAAATTTTTTAAAAATCTAATTTTTAAATGATAAGGATTTTAATTTTTTTTCGGGGAGGGGGACGGGATTTGTATGAAATTTTTGTAAAGCTTATATCTTAAATCTGGCACTGATTATAATTAAAGTTTTGAAGTTTTAGAGTAGGACAAGATTAAAAACCCAATATATATTTAATAAAATACAGGAATAATTTTTTTCTCAATGTTATAAAAGTAGAATATTTATTTTTTGGAACATATGTCATAAATTCCCGGGGCCGCCATCTTGGAATTTTTCTTGGCGTGAAAACCCCTTTTCCGCCAAGTAGTAAATGTCGCCAAACACCGGTTTATACGCATGTTAGGCTTAACGAAAATAAAATGTAAATAATAAACAAAACTCCCTAAAGATGCAATCAGTAATCCTTGTATGTGCGCTTCGCGCTCATTAACCAAAAAAAAACATCACTGGATTCAGCATTTCTCGCTGTGTAGCATTCCCAAAATTCAGCACTTCTCGCTGTGTAGCCATCTCAAAATGTAAAAAACTCGAAAGGCAAACAAATATACATAAAATTATCAACATATCTTAACAGACATCTGCTTTCTTCAAAGCTCAAGCACGAAATACTGTCATAGCATCACCGTCATTTTCAAAAATAGGCTTATGAATACGCATTGACACATTGTCAACAAACCTCCTTTTTTCGTCAAAATTTCCTCAAATTTATTAATTACTTCAGCAAGAGCATTTAAACGGACTACAGAAACCATAGTCCATTAGTCATCAAATAAATCCAATAAATTTAACATAAAAACAAACAGACAGAACGATACAACAAGAAATCAAACCACATCCAGAATATCCTAAGCGAAAGTGACCATCTCAGGGGTTGACAGAATACGACACGCCAAACACACACGTCACACGGGGTTCCACATATCGATAAAGATCTCCAACATAAAATCACCAAGAAATCTCAAAACATCTAAGATAGCGGCCATCTTGGAATATAACGCATCTAAGCCTATTTTTTTATTCATATTTAAATAGTTGTTGTGATTATCATCTGATATATATGTAAAATTGCCTATGTGGCAATATAATTTTTTAAAAATCTAATTTTTAAATTATATGAATTTTAATTTTAATTTTTTTTTTGGGGGGGGGGGGAGGCAGGGTGGAAGTTACTTGCAATTTTCTACATGTGATATTTTAAATGTTTTTCGACATTCAATCGAGTATATTAAATATTTTGAACTTTTAGAGTGGGACAAGGTTATAAAATATATATGCTTATATATTTTATATACATATACCATGTACCTTAATAGGGACACTGCGTGACCACGGAATTTGTCCGATAATTGGAGATGTCTGCTTTTGTGAGGTAAAAATACACAAATATGTATGCCTTGCGGATTAAAAAAGTATTCGCTAAATAGAGGTGTCCGCTATTCGGGAATGCATATTAACATCCACAACGGATACTCCCGAATACCGGACATCTCAATTTAGATAACCATAATGCAGGGTTAAATTTTTTTCAAAAGAACTTCTTGATTAAAGCATGGGCATACTGGGCAGTGCCCCGTCCCCCTACGATTTTAGTGCCCCCAAATTTGATGTGCAGTATTTGTAAAGCTTATACAGGTTGATTAAAAAAAGATGGGAAAATTTTTAAGAGGTGATAGTACACACCCAAACAAATATTTTGTATCAAAGAATGCATGGTCGTAAACTAAACGTAAAAAAGTTAGAGGGCGCCAAAAGCTACGTTCTTATACGAGGCAAAAACACACAATGAACGATTAAGTTAAGTTACGAAAACAAATTTAATGGCATTTGATTATAATAGGTGCTCAAAACATTGACCGGCAGCTGTTATGCACGCAGTACAACGGCGAAGAACAGATTGGCGAATTTTCTGAAACACATCAGGCATATCGCGAACTTCCCCTACAGCAGCCGAAATCTTGGCGACAAGTTCTTCTGCGGATTCATTGGGAGTCTCATACACAAGAGCCTTTAGCTGTCCCCACAAAAAAATATCGAGACATGAAAGATCTGGCGAGCGCGGTGGTCCCTGGTGTGTTTCAGAAAATTCGCCAATCTGTTCTTCGCCGTTGTACTGCGTGCATAACAGCTGCCGGTCAATGTTTTGAGCACTTATTGTAATCAAATGCCATTAAATTTGTTTTCGTAACTTAACTTAATCGTTCATTGTGTGTTTTTGTTTCATATAAGAACATAACATTTGGCGCCCTCTAACTTTTTTACGTTTAGTTTTCGACCATGCATTCTTTGATACAAAATGTTTGCTTGGGTGTGTACTATCACCTCTTAAAAATTTTCCCATCTTTTTTGAATCACCCTGTATTTGAAATCTGTTTCGAAATTGTACTGATTGTAATCAATATTTTGAAGTTTTAAAGTAAAATATGATAAAATAACAAAAACAAAAAAAATCTAATTTTTAAATAAATATTTTTTGTTTTTAATTTTGTTCTACTCCTGAAGTTCAAAATATTGATTATAATCAATACAATGTCGTAAAAGATTTAAATTATCAGCTTAACGAAAATTGCATACCAAAATTAGGAGCGCCAAAAAAATCAGGCTGTATGGGGGTGGAGGGGCAGGACCACAGCCAAATATTTTTCCAGGTTTCAACGTGGTCAAGCATTGCTACGTATGATGCTTACAAAAAATGGATGCGATTCAGACATTTGAAGTGTCTGAAATTCAGACGCAAAAAGTGTCTGAAAAAATTAAGACATTTTAAAATGTCTGAAAACTGAACACTCCGTTTCAGACAGTTATGTGTCTGAATTTCAGACATTTTAATTTACAGTGTATTCATTCGAGCACACAGCAGAAAATTTGGATAGTCATACATAAAAACAATTTTTTTATTATTATTAATATTTGGATGCGATATTAGGCGCGTCCTTAGTGCTATTCAAAATGTTTTGAAAAAAAAATGAAAGTTATTATTTTCACACAGTAGGTGTCCAAGTCAACAGGGGACAACAATTATAAACGATTTTGGTAACAATATGATATAGACCGGGAGTCGGCAGCACAGACACATGGTTCGTACGGATACCGTTATTTCTCTAGGAAAACTACCAGTATCTTTTTTATAGAAAAAGAAATCTAGGTTAAACGCGCAAAATTTCGCCTTCATTTAAGAAGAGATTTCCCATAAGACAATACTGGTGCCGAAAAATTATCTGGTCTGCAAAATTCAAGGAGGCGTAAGAACCATGAGACAACCACCTCATCGAGTTGGAGGCTGAAATTTCAGAATTAGCTAAACTCGATTCCTATATTAAAACGCAATCGGTCTGCCAAGTCATATCTTGGTGGAAAATACGTAAAAGGCCGATTTTACCGGTTGACTCATAGGTTTAACATTGTGTTTTCGTGCTTCCTGTCCACCATGTTTTCATACCTTTGGGAGCAGGAAAACACAATGGTAAACCTACGAGTCAACCAGTAAAATCGGGTTTGTAGATGTTTTCCACCAAGATATGAGTTGGCAGACAGATTGCGTTTTAATATGGGAATCGAGTTTTAGCTAATTCTGGAATTTCAGACTCCAACTCGATGAGGTGGTTGTCTGTGCTGCCGGCTCCCGGTCTAATATGTTTGGCTTAAAATTTCACGCGATTGCAAAACGCGATTGGTTTTTTTGTGACATCATGGTGAACGCCCTTTGTCGGGTTCATTAGTGATATCAGCTATAGCTGACTACGTATTCTCCTAAGCTTGGGGATCTCGACGATGGGATGGTGTCTAGAGAGCCCCTGCGTTTCGTGAAATACCAGGAAAAGGACACCAGAACTTTAAATTTGAATAATTTAATAGCAATAATAAATATGAAGATGGAATAAGTGACAAGCGCATCATATATTTTGTGCAAAATAATTTTAAAGATAGGTGTAAAAATACTAATTTTAAAAAGTCAAGCAAAACATTTTTTAAATATCTAAGAAGAATAAGAGAAATTGACTGTGGGACATTTAATCCATATTTACACATTGGTTTGAGCCTTTTTAGAGGTTAACACTTTATGCTTGAAAAAAAATATTAATAGAGCTTGAATCATATAGGAAATAATTTATTATTCCGACCAGAATCCCCAAATCATAATCTTTGGAGTAAATGTATTTAACATATGCGATAGCAATATAAAAATTAGATAATTGTTTTGAAAAAAGTGGAGGGAAGTTAAAATTTTCCTATACGCTTCGAGCACTGTCAGTAGGCTTCGCAGGCATAAAGTGTTAAGATAGCAAAGTGTCATCTATTTATTAACATTTGAAGAAATTTTTAAAATTAGTATATACAAAATTCAAGAGTTACCTAATAAATATGATACTTATTTAGTTTTATTATGGTTCATGAATTATTGAATTTTATATTTTTTCTTATTGATGTTAGCCTGTATACGGCAGTGTTGTACAACGTGTGCATTTTATGCAGGAAACCTATGTACTTGCGTATCCAGCACAACGACAAGCGATCTACACCTATAAAAACGCATTGTAAAGCATAAAGAACTAAATGTGCAATAAATTAGGCTGTTAGCACCGTATTGATGAATAACAACAAAAAAAACAGCAATCGTGTTTCATGAAATAAAACATAGAAAAGATGTTTACACGAAAACGGAGTATTTGTAAGTAGTCATTGACACTGATTGTGGATAATTCAGCATTTTCAGGATAGTTTTTTTTTATGTCAGGATAGCCAATAAATAATCAATAATTCGCAATAAATCAATATTAGCCAATAAATAATAATTGGTAATTAAGACGGTTTTTAAAACGAATTTTTTCCCGCTCAACAACACAAAACTTTCTCACACATTCAAAAAGTCATTTTTATATGTAAAATCACAAAATTGTATGTATAATTATTGAAAATATTTGGAATCAAATAGCTTTTTTCATTTTTTGATAACTATACCTCTTCTTGAATTATGACCGATTGATGTCTCGTTTCGACATTGCACGGTCAGTCGCGTCCAGAAATTCAATTTAAAAGGCTAAATTTGGCAGACTTTTCCGCAAGATCTTTTCTTAAATAATTAAAAAACATATTCAATTTGACATTTTATGAATAACAGCATATGGCAATTTCATACTTATAATAGTACCAATCATTCCGTGGATGTGTCAGAAAACAAACTTTTAAATTTGGGTTGTATAACCTTAAATTTAAGGAAGTGATTTTCTACTGCTTCATCTTTTTGAGATCGCAATACTAATGATACACTCCTGTGATATATATCTTTTGTAAGCAATGTTTGTTCTGATATTTTTAATGGTGGGAATTGCATTAACAACAACATTTGTTAGAAATATGTGAAATGTAATATGAGTATTTTCTAATGTTGAAATTTAAATGTATCTTATTTTATGTCAATTTTTTACAAAAATTTTTCTTTATCTGCCGTCAATATTAGGCATATGTTCAAAAAATATATATCCCACCTCAAAAGTAAGGTAATATTCAATTCATTCAATGTTCCTTTATAATTTAGCCTTTGTTAGATCACTTTTGTTTTCATAAAAAAGTGATTCCAGTAAATTTGTAAATTTAATTAAAAAAAATAATTTTGTGTAATTGTATGAGAACAACACTGCAATGAGTTAATGTTGATTGTTTGCATATTTGAAAATTTTATAATATTTATATTTATTTGCTTGCGTGGTTATACTATTTTTTTGTGTAATAATCTTTTAACAAATATTCTGATAATTAGGGCACATTCCATACATTCATAACTTAAATAAACAAGACATTTAATGCTTCATAATACTGAATTTTAAATTGCAATATGCATACAAACGAAAGAAATCTTATATACATGCACACACAAGCACGCACACACAAAAACATACACTCAAATTTACTCACAAAACTATATTGGTTATGCTCGTCTTCGTCTAAATAGTGATTATGTAGATTTTTCATTATTGCTTCTTGCATCACTAATGGTTTTATAATGTAGTATCTCTAATGTGAATTCAATGCTTTATTAATGGCTCATAATGGTCTTCACTGTTTTCGCAACCATATTCAATATCGGAAGTTATTACAATAGCACCAGTAAAATATAAAGCTGTATTTTATAAAGCTGTATTTTACTCGAATTTTATATCTTAGCTAAGTTTATCATACATTTAAAATATCTACTAAATTAAATGTTTTAATAATATTATTGACGAATGGAAGCTAATATTCGTAAATTTCGTAAGATAAGATTCGTAAGTAGTTCATTAGACATAAAATCAAAGTTTCAAACAACTTTAAATCAATATAAGGAATTACGAGTTCGGAACTCTACCAAAAAACTACTATGGATGTTCATTGATATGTTTCATAATTCAGCACTGATATTGATAGTGCATTGATTCAGCATTGATAAGTTTTTAAACAGTTTGTAAAATCTTGTAGAGTATATGGGATTTTCGCATTTTTTGACAAGAGTGGATTTTTTTATTTACTGTCACTTGCAGGGAAATCTTACATCAGGTATTGTTACGAAGCAACAACCATCGAACAGTGAATATTTTCTATTCATTCCTGTAACCTATATAAACCCAATTAGAAATTCAATATTCCTTACTGAATGCATCAATAGATAGAACGGCCATTACCTTTTCAAAAATTCTGCTAAAAAATATAAAATTCACATTTTTTTCTCTCTCTCTTCTGCGACAAGATTATCTCAAAGAATTTCTATTCTTGAATGTGGACAAAATCATTACTAAAAGTGTTTTTTACTTTTTTAAATGCTATACGTTGTTCAAAATTTAAATTATGACAAGAAAGTATTCATTAATTCTTAATAATGTGTGAAATGTAAGATTTCTTTAAATTCAACATTTTTATGTCTTAATAATCAATCTTATATCGCGATTTTAAATCATTTCAAGTGCAAAAGTATTTTCTTCCAGTAAAAAATAATTCATTCATTAAATGATTAAGATCATTAACTTATATTTAAATTGCCCTTTTTTGCATTTATTATTTGCCTCTATCTTAATTTTCTAGTGTAGCTGTCATCTGTCAAATTAGATTGCTGTGTTTGTTTAGCTGCAAATATAACATAAGTTGTATCTTTTATACAATGTTTCACAGTTTCGAAAAAAAAAGTTGCTGAATTTAGGCGTTTTTTGAATACCTCTTTGTCGAAGGAAAAAAATGACTTTTTTGATTTTTCTCACAAATTTTGTAGAAACCTACCCGGAAGTAAATTTCGTGGTAAATTTGATAAAAACATTGCACAAAAAAGTTTCGATATAAATACCGGTATCCAAAAAAACTGACCAGTGGGAGCAAGCGGATTGGAAAATTTTAACTTTCATAAATATAAACTTTAAAATAAATTTTTATATATACAGGGGAGAGTAGGTTAAGATGACAAATTTAGGCTTCCAAGATTTTTTCTGAATTCAGTATGTGTATTAAAATGTTGTAACTGATATGAGACGCTCCTAACATCCCTCCTATCCATCAGAAAATATTTGACATGTTTGCATCTCCTGTAAAAAAGAAAAAAAAACAGTTTTTCAAAGGAAAACAATAATAGTTATCTAGTCATTGAAAGTCATATTAGTTATCTATTAACTTTTTTTAGATAACAATATGTTTCATAAAACTGTATTCTACAAATTTTACAACATCCCACACAGTCATAATCTAATCTAAAACAGATTCTAAATTGAAAATTGAAGTAAAAATCATATCTTCAGTATGTGTACCTGGCTTGATCTATATTTCAACAAGAACAATCAGCATGAGCCCAACATTTTCAAATGAAGCATTGGAACCAAAGTTCATCCTTGCTCTGTTCCAGACAGATAATACAGTGTTTAGTGTCATAATCTTCCATATTCTTGTCACCCTCGTCATCTTGCCCCAGTAGCACCATATTGTTTGAACAAGGTTTATAAGTTCATCCTTCCCTGTAAACCTCTACATTTTGTATGTATTTTTACGTTCCGAGTGTTATTTTGTGGTTATTTAGTGAGAGATTGAAATAACATATCATAGATGACTAATTAGTTCGTGTGCAAGGTTAAAAACTATTACACACTTGAAAATGGAACTTCGACTTATAACTACTTCTGAAGCTTCTTGATAGTGACTTACATGAAACTCCACCGAGGATTTCTAACAAACTAGGTGCTGCTACATATGACTGAATGGGAGAAAATCGGATTTCGTCATCTTACCTACTTCGTTATCTTGCCATTCTTTCTCCGATAGATTTAGATTACTGAGGAATTATAATGAACAGTAATAGAGCGAATATTTTTATAATGTTACTGTTGTTATTATCCTTTTTAGTACGAGAGCATTGCAGAATTATGCTAACTGTTATACGTTCCATTTGCGTATAAAGAAGAACGTTGTTGATGACCATGGAAACGGACCATGAAACGGACTTCGTCTGTTGTTGACGAAGATGAACGTTTTGTTATAGATCGCAAAAAAATCAATAAAAATCATCATAAGATTTTACTGTATAACCAGCAAATAGTTAGTTATACCTTTTCACAGCCAAATACTTGTAGAACTATGAACATCTAAATGTAATAAATTGGTTTTTAAGGTGTCAGAAAGCCGCAAATCCATAAATATGTTCAATATTTAAATGTTAAATCTGACAGTTGTTTATAAGGTTAATCGTTTTGTGTAAAGGCAGATTTGGACGAAAACTCGAGCTTATGATCAACCGTATTTATTTTTTATGGCCGAGGTAGGTTTCACATTAAAGATTAGCTTCGGGGACATCCGACCTTCCCAAGTGTTTAATAAACTGCTGTTCAGTGACGGTGTGAATAAAATAGGAATGTCAAATTTCACATTTTTCATTCTTTAATCTGAAGAAATAACTCTAAACTAAGTACAATAATAATAAAAAATCACTAAACTTAAACTATTCATATCTAAGTTTAAAAAATGTATAGTAGAGAGTAGCAATATTTGGACCGCCGCAATTCTGCCGTTAATTACTGAAAGAGACGTCATCCATGCGCATATTTTTCACGTGGATTTGTTTGCTTTTGTTTTTGTTCTTATTTTCGAGATTATCTGTTTTAAAAAATGGCGCAATAGCCTAAATTGGACCAATTTGAGTTACTTAAATTGAACCACATATGCTATCATAATTTTGAAAAGTAAATAATGAATTTCGAGGTCTATAAGCTTTGGACACTGTTTTTTATTTTTTAATATTTTATGATGACTACTTCCATGCAAGTTTTTAAATATTTTAATTTAATTTTTTTGTGTATATCTGGATCAATTTCTTTATGCTTTTTCGGCCTATAAAAACACAAAAATTATCTTTTAAGCATTTATGCAAAAAAAAAAAAAATGTTTGTAATTTTTTTTGTATGTATTTCTATTTATTTTCTTTGAATTCTTTATTCCAACGGAGTATTTGATTTACAATGTTGAATTCGGGCATTTTCCTACGCGAGGGTATTTGCGGAGACTTTTGAGATGACCGGCAAGAAGGCTTCAGCTACAAAATCCCAAACCAGCCAAAGAATCATTAGAAATGTTATCTCCCTTGCCAAATTCAGTTAAGTCAAACTACAGAGGGAGCCAAAAGACAGCTGTGTTAACATCTTCGCCATATAAACTAAATCTTTAAATAAATAAATAATAAAAATAAGCGACAAAAAGAAAGCTCTCAAAGCACTTACAGCAAGTGGAACGTCAAGTTTTTAAAAATAGACGTAATTGAATTGAGAAGAAAATGATGGAAAGGAAGAACTACAAACATAAGTTAAAGAAAACTTCTGTTGCAAAAAAATCTAATGATTTAGAATCTAAAAAGAATAATCAAGACAGTGATGACTGTTTTTGCATAATTTCTAAGAAAAATAAAACAGCAGAAATGATTCAGTGTTCAAATTGTCAAATATGCTTCCATGTTGTGCGCGGTGGAATAAAAAATGAGCAAACGAAATTCATGTGTCAGCCTTGCATCACTTCTTACATGATATTCATGTAACTTCAATTAGTTCCATAATTTCTGTTCTTAATTACATATAACTTTATATTTTGAATACATTTTGATTTGAAACAATTACTCTTACCTGCGGACATTTGATTTCATTATATTTCATTGCTTCTGTTTTGTTTGATTGTTTCATTTATCGCAAAGTTTGCTTTTAATAAAATTAGCTATATTCCATACTCATTAAAAAAGCCTAATATTGTTTGGTCCAATTTAGGAGACTGGGGGTCCAACTTAGGCAAACAGTTGGTTAATTTGGGCCACCTTTGACAAATTTTTCAAATGAAAATAAAACTTAAGATTTTCAAAAAAAATTTCTAAAAATTTTTTTTAGTTAGTAGATGAATAGATTGACCACGTGTAGGCACATTTTGCAGATATTCCAAAAAGAAAGTAGGTTATACCCGAAAATACGTGAAGTGATCGATATTCTCACCTAATTTGTTTAATTGGAGGATTAATTTATAAACTGTATCTTCTCGTTTTAGCACAGCGTTTTAGAATGTTTTCATTTCCAAATCATAAATTTGTTTTTAATTTTGAGATGTTGTAGCGCCAAATACTTTACTTTTTATTTCACTGTAAAATGCAATATGTAGAAAAAGATATTAACTCCAATATAAAAAGACACACACATTTTAATAAAAAGAAATAATTGAGTGTTTTCTATGCATAAAAGAAAATATGCTTATGTATTTTAGAAAAAGTTTTATTTAAAATTGAGATTTATTTTCAAGTTATCAAGGAGGAGGTTCTTTCAGGTAGAAGAAAAATCGAATTTTTGCGTTCTTTTAAGATAAATTTTGAAACAATTAACCAGCCATGCCTCTAAAACCATGATGATATCTGAACATCCAAAATTCCCGAATTTCCATTAGTAACGAGTGCGTTAATTACAATACTGAGTGATCGCTTGTTTCCATTAAAAAACTTTTGGCTATATTAACCCTCTCAAGCTTGATAACGTCCTATAAGGTTATATTGTAAACAAACCTCAAGGAAAATTGCAATGTTTTTGTTACTCCTTTATTACATATAAACCACATATGAAGTTCAAAAAAGCCTGTGAAATATAGAACTAGATGGATGACAGAGCTGCCAAAAAATGCAAATTAATATTGTTTTCAAATATTCAGTTGGAAATTTCACATTTGACAAATTTATTTCTCTTTTGGCGAAGGAAGATTTTTCTCAGTGAATATCTGCTTTTGGATCTGAACAATAGGTGGAAAACAACTTTTTTAATATTTTATTTTAATCTGTTTAAAGTTTTAAATTATCGTAAAGAAACTATTTAATGACTATTAATATTTTTTTCGCTTATAAACTTCATATGAGATTCGATTTACAATTTCTATTAAATGTCAGATTTTATAAAATTCAAATTTAATTGTTCCTGAAAAGCCATTAAATTTATTTTAAGTTCATAGTATTTTTTCACCTATTAAAAAATAATTCATGCATGAGAGTGTTAAAGAATTAATTTAAAAGGCAAAGGTATAATTTCAAATAAAATTTCTGTTTGAATTTAGATAGTCGTAATTTACCACAACATAGTACATTTTTTTTTTTTGTTACTTTACGAAACAAGACTAAATAAGGTATTTTGTTCTTTCCGAACTTACATTTTTGGAAATTTTTCAGGGCCATACTGCAATAAAATCTTGTCTCTGCCAAAAACGGAACTTCTGACTGTAAAATAGTCAATGAAACATCGTCTTCATTTTGAAAGACCTATCCAATGATATGCCTCTCAATATGGTGCGTAGAAAACTTTTTTCGTCTCTACCGCCATTTTGAATTTTTTAAAACGAAACGTAGCCTATAACCATCGGACGGTTAAGGCGAATCGATAGAGACCTCATTCATTAAAATCCATCCAGCCGTTAGGATGTTTCGAGGGTATAAAGAAATCCACATACGCGTGAAACACATAACCCTTCTTGGCAGTCCGGTAAAAAAACTAATTAAATTCTAATAGGATTACATGTTTTACTACACTCTTTTTCTAATGGAATAAAATCGTGTTTATGTTTCATTTTACAACCCCCCCCCCCAAAAAAAAAAAAAAAAAAAAAAAAAAAAAAACAGTAAAATTTGTTAAAATAAAAACGCAATCGATAGTCAGCATTATAATGGAATACATAATAAAGCTACTCGCATAAAATAATATATAAAATTAAATTGAATTTAAAAATTATTTTCAAATTTATAGAAACATGTGTGGTTTTCATATTCATAAATTGGTGTAAAAACAAATAGAGTACAACGCCATGTAAAATAAAAATTTTAATTATAGAAATTAATCATATAATAGTAAGTAATGAATTTTTATGTATATAAATTGTCATTCCCTAATAAATGATTTCTATAACATATTCTTCCCTGATAGCTGTGTCCATACATTTTTTGGACTTGGTGTTTGGGTGAAACAATTTCTTCAACTTTAACATGAGCGTAGACAGTTTTTTTCTTCAAGTTTCTAAGAAGAAATTCATTCAAACTTTCGAGCATTCTAACACTGTTCTTATAGTGTAACAGCTGTCATTATAGTAGTTCATTGTCCGCTCTTCTATATGCTGGTAATTAAAAATTGTTTATATTTCTCTTGTATTTGTAGATTTATTATTATTTACAAACAACGTTATCCGCTTGACAGGCTTTCTCTGGAGGAGCAACAAATAACCGCCCATTTTCACACGCACAAAGTTGGTAAATTCCAGAGTATGATCTTCCTCTTGTAGTAGGTATGGCCGTTTTCAAATTCCTTAGTTCGACTCGCTCGGAGTCTAGCCATATCTGAAAGAGAATTACATAAAGTTTAGTAAAAGTAATGGTTTTAAAATTGCGACAATTTATATGAAACAAGAACAAAAAAAAAAAAAAAAAAAAAAAATACTGCATCAAGCATAGGTTATGATCCATTTTCCAACACTAACAGAATATTATTAGGAAATTTCATTTTTTCATACAATGAGATCAATCGTCGCCCGTTCCGTAACCGAATTTTTTGCGTGTCTCTGTAAATAAACGATAAATGCTACTCAATCCATAATCTAATAAAAACATATTTTAGTCCACCTCAGTGAAGTATGTCAATTCCATTATGTTTTCAGTATTGCATCGTCATTAAATTGCATCGAAAAAAGAATTCCCCATAGACTATAATGTAACGAAGTTTTTTCGTGCGTCCCTATAAACGAACTGTAAATGCTACATGCTTCATTTTCAATACTGAACATTCTACAGTAAATATCAATAACATATAATAATTACATGAAATCTCAGTATATTTACGAGAGATAGAGCACGGATATGCGAACAGACAGACAAACTGAATTCTTAAACACATTTCAACTATCACCATAAAATATGTATTCCAAAAAACATCCAAATATATACTAAGAGCATTTTAATTGCTTAAAAGAAGCCAAATATAAAAAAAAATATTATGATATATCATGATATTTGACGTCTTTTAAGCAATTAATGTGTTTTTAGTATATTTTTTTTTCTTTGGAATTATATACTTTATGGTGTTATTATTAATGGACGTAAAGTAAGACTTTATCTTTAAATTTAATGTAATATTTGAATTTTAAAGTATGTTCGAAAGTTTTAAAAATTAAAGTAGAGCAAAATTTGCACAGTCCTATTCGTAAAACATTTATATGTATTCGTCTTTCACACATCGTTTAAAATAATATCACAACAAATATGTCATTAGACACGAAAAAATATCTTTTTTTCGGATTTCTGAATTAGGTTTAGTCTACATGTTAAATTGTGTATCAGCTTTCATTTTAGGTTAATTTCGTATGAAATACTACCTATTGGGATCTCCCCTATGTTGGAATTTCTGAAAAAAATTTGTAGATCTACACCGATCATGACCCCTAGAACCCAAAACTACCCCCAGTAAAAAACTTTATCTATCTATGTATATATATATATATATATATATTACTTTTTTATGGACCCGATAACTTCAATAATTCTGCACAAATCTTTTCCAAACTGATACATAAAATCAAGGGGCATAAAATCTCGGTCAAGTTCGTTAATAGGCAAAATCGGACCAAGGGTGGAGAAATAAAGAGGGGTTTTGTAAAAAACAAAAACCCCCATAACTTCTTAGTTATAATACATATCGACTCAGTTTAAAGTTATTCTTACATCTAAGAAATGGGCCAAAAATGTATATATGACAAATAACTAAAAATGGGCTCAAGGGAAAAAAAAAAATAGGGTTTTGGAGAAAAAAAATTCATAACTTCGTCAATTCTCGAGATATCAAATCGAATTAAATTTATTATCAATTGTTTTAATATTATCTACAACTTTTATACTGACAAGTTTTTCATAGGACCAATTCTTAGTGAAAAAATAAATTAAAAACGAAAAAAAAGAGGGGGGTTGAAGAAGAAACAAGTTGGAAATTGCTCGTCAAACGTGGCAAATGAGGTGCGTTCGTACTATAACTAGTCTTATAATTTTTTTGCACCCGATATTGTACTGAATGTGTATTTGTTTGCACTTCATAAGTGCATAGGCTGTAACATCATTAAAATGCACTTGCAATATTTTTTTCCCATTCCCCTTAATGTAACGGGAAACTTTTGACTGTCCCTGTAATTAAATTACATATCCGATTTTCATAAAATTTGAAATGGCTCGACAAAATTTTGCAGCAATTATATATTTAAAATTTCAGCCCATTTGGAAGGCTGTAACATCATTAAAATGCACTTGCAAAAAAGCCATAACTTCATCAATTCAAAAGATATAAAATCCGCATGAATTTCTTACATATCTTCTTAGTACTATTTACAACTTTTATATCGATAAGTTTTTGATAGGACCAAGTCTTATAGCAAAAACAAATTAATAATACATAGAGGTTGAAGAAAAAACTGCTTATTTTCTGCCTCATTTTTAAATTCATTTTTGCTATCAAACGCATCTATTTGGCAGGTTCTCCTATTCTGAAACTATGTAATGTGCCGTAATGGTCGATTTTTTGATAGAGGCAGAATATATTTTTTAAAGTGATGTCAAAGTGGGCATTTTGAACCGAATTTCTCCAAAAAATCTCCAAGTGTTTAAAACGAAAAATATGGTCCTACTGAGAAAATAATAGTTTATAATTCAAGTTCTAATTAATTGAGCGAAAAATAAGAACATTGGTCTCTTATAAAATTCTTTAAAAATCACGTCAGCAAGTTTCATGTTTTTAATTTTAAAAATGAAAATTTCGAGTTGTTGAGCATGTAAAATATTTTTTGAATACTGCATTAACATGATTCTGATAAAACCAGCTCTTATATAAAAATGAAATTAAAAACTCGTCAAAAGCGAACAGATAAAATTGTTAAAGTGGGTTTATCTCTAATCATAATTTAGTTTTTGTTGGTGAAATTAATATTTAACTTCGAAATCTACCTGCGCCTGTCGGCCGGGCTGGCAGGGATTTTTTTGAAATATTAACAGCAACATTTGACACTTTGAGCTCCTGGATTAAAATAAAGCTTACAAAGTAGATATTTTATGCATAATATTGTCGAAATTGCATGAAATATGAAAGAAAATTATTTATGGATTCGTCTAAAAATATTTTAAATTATAATTATAATCCGATAGAGATACAGTATCAAAATATAAAATCAAAACTTTTAATAAAAGGAAATTTTATGGAACTTTTCTAGTAAATTTCTAAGATTACTTTTTTCAGATTTCTTTAGAGATTTCTCTTTAAGATTTCTTGCGTTTTCTTTCTAAAATTTCCCTCAGATCGTCGAAAGTAAAATTTCTGTATCTATTCAAATCTAACGATACGAATGAACTGTAAATTAATATAGCTGCGTTTTAAGCGATGTTGATTTTTTTTTTTTTTAACTGATTAATTTAACTGATATTTTTGCTGATTTTAAGTAAAACTTAATGATGGACACAATTCTTCCAATAGGAATTTAGTCATAACTTTCTCAATGAAACATATTTTTATATAAAAAAATTGTCTAAAATACGTTCCGTTTTTTTCATTGTATCAGATTCAAAGATAGATCCTACCTGGTATTCCCGGGTTACAGAAAATTGGTAAAAACCATTTTTTTTAATTGAAAACTTCTATTGATATGTTTCATATTTAATATAATTTTTTAGATTGTCCTCTAACAACATTAAACCTCATTTTTATATAAACGATAGCAATTATGTATTCAAATAAAGTTTTGACATTTATTAAAAGCAATACTTACGTATTGGCCTCGCGCCAGGAGTTAACAGACAAAGAAATCGCCAAAGGTAGCTATTTACAGCATCCTTTTTCATTCTGATAATTTCACTGGTTTAAGCGCGTAGTTCGATTACATGCCCTATATTTGTGTTTTATTTATATTTTATTATTTTATTTATTGTCTATATATTTGTCTATATATCTATATATTGTCTATATATTGTCTATTATATTTTATTATTTTATTTATTAAGTTTTAATCTTGTTATGAAATAAAAGCCGGAAGCAAATGCCAAACTACTGATATCAATTAAATTGCAAACGGGTTTACTTTTCGTCATCGTCTGCATGCGATGAAACTACATTCTTTTTTTTTTAAATGCTTGAAAATTATTTTTAAAACCATAAAAAATGAATAAATTACGATACATTTTCCAAGAATTTCTGTTTACATTTTCTCGCTATTTGGCGGTGTAAAAATTAAAAATGTGCCATGTTTAGATGTTTAAAAAATCACGGTAAAAGAGAAATTTAACCGTCTAGTGTTTCCAAAGTCAAAGTCATGTTAGAGTTAATCACAGACACGTCTGTCATTTATAATATATAAGGTTAATTGGGGTAACTGGGCCAGGATTTTACAATGTGATTCTGGAGCTTCTGACAATTCAGCTTCAAAAAGCTAATGTTCATTTGAATTAAAGTCTGAATTTCTGTAAATGTATTCAGTTAGGTTCCCTCTATCAAACGGAAATGTTCAAAATTACAGTTTAATATTTAAAAATATAAAAATATGCATATTTCATCTTTCTTTCATTATGGGTCCAGTTGCCCCCAAAAAGGGGTGACTGGACCAGGGGGGTCTCTGTTCCACACGCGTCTATATTTTTTCATATCGGATATCGGGTCCTGTTTGAAAAAGTGTAAACAACTTTAAAAAAATTTAAACCAGGCAGATCATGTAAATTATATGCCAATAAACAGCGCAGTAAGGGAAACCTTTGCTGTCAATATGTCTAAAAAAAAGCACTAAAAGTAAAAATATTAGATTTATTTATACCAAAAACATAAAACTTAAGTAAGTATTTATGTACTTTAGTACTTTATCTTTATCCAGGAGTCGCATTATATATAGTCCAGGCAATAGAGACCGTATAGGGACTCTACCTAGCAAAATTCATGGTAGTTCTGGAAAAAAGCTTACTAGATGTTTTTTGGGTCGCAGAATCCGAATTTTTAACTTCCCACCAAAATTTCCCCGGACACCCCCCCCCCACACACACACAACTTTTGGTAAAATGCCCCCCAAAAAAGGTTTTTTTAAAAAATCAATTTTTTTATTGTTTTTGGGAAAAGGTATCTAGAAATTCAGAAAGTAGACAAAATGTGCAACAAATTAGATACATGACATTATGACTTAGGATGAAGGGGTAGGGGAGATCTGCCTCAGAACATGCGCGCGGTGCTGCGTGAACTAAGTTTCGCTATTCCACTTAACCACTCACACGTTTACATTGGCCCTCCCATCTCCCATCCGAACTTTCTCTATAAGGTTTACTTTAAGTTTTTTGGGTCGCTGAATCCGAATTTTTACTTCCCCCCAAAATTCCCCCCCCCCACCCAAATAGTTGTTTTTAACTTAAATGTCTTATTGCTTTAGGGGAAAGGCATTACGAAATTCAGAAACTAGACAAAATTTACAACAAGTAGGATATATGACATTGTGACGTAGGATGAAAGGGGAGAGTGGGGGCTTCCTCGGAACATTCCCTGCACGCTACGTGCACTAAGTTATGAAGTCCAGGCAATAGGGGATTTTACCTGGCAAAATTAATACTAGTTCTGGATTTCGACTCACTTTTTGTTTTTTGGGTAGCTGAATCCGAATTTGTAACTTCCCACCAAAATTTCGCCCGGTAACCCCCCCGAAAAATTGATTTTTTGAAAAAATTTGGTTTTTGAGAAAAGCGCGCGGGGAATGTTCCGAGGCAGCCCCCTCTCTCCCCGTTTATCCTACGTCCGTATATCCCATTTGTTTCAAATTTTGTCTAGTTTCTGAATTTCGTATGCTTTTCCGCTAAAACAATAAGAAATTTAAGTTAAAAACAACTATTTTGGGGGGTTTCGGGGGGGGGGAAATTTGGGGGGTAAGTTAAAAATTCGGATTCAGCGACCCAAAAAACTTAAAGTAAACATTATAGAGAAAGTTCGAAGGGGATATGGGAGGGCCAATGTAAACGTTTGAGTGGTTAAGTGGAATCGCGCAATTTAGTCCACGCAGCACCGCGGCGCATGTTCCGAGGCAGACCCCTCCTTCCCCTTCATCCTAAGTCATAGTGTCATATATCTAATTTGTTGCAAATTTTATTTACTTTCTGAATTTCTAGATACTTTCCCATAAAACAATAAAAAAATGATTTTTTTAATAAAAACCTTCTTTGGGTGGCTTTTTACCAAAAATTTGGGGGGTTGCAGGGGGAAATTTTGATGGGAAGTTAAAAATTCGGATTCAGTGACCCAAAAAACATAAAGTAAGCCGATTCCCTGAACTACCATTAATTTTGCTAGGTAAAATTCCCTATTGCCTGGACTAATAGGGGAAATTTTATTGTTCCTACCAGAACCCGTAAAGAAAGGTGCGATGAAGATATTATTTTCAAAATAGTGGTAGAAACGATAACAGTTTCCCTATAGAATGCGACCCTGGTTATACTACAATTTCAAGGTCTGGCTATCTCACTTTCAGGGGCAAGGTACTTGCTTTCGTAAAATATTGAAATAATTTAATGACACCAATATTTACAAGAGTATATATCTGAAAACAAGTAAAAGTATATTTTCGCGTACATAATAAAGGTGAAATTTTCATTATAAAATTCAGGTGCCAATGTGGCAATTAGGAATTAAAATTAAGTGATGCCATAACGGCATCACCGCCTCTCAAGGGGTCAAGAAATTTGGCTTGATACCACTCAATATGCTTTTTAAAAATTTCATTATGTAATTTTAATAAGGTATTCTATCATTTTCTTTATTGTGAGCAAAAAACAATGGAGAAATTTACTTCCCGTAGTAAGAGAAAAACACAAAAAAAAATATTTATAACTATTGGGGTAACTGGATCCAGCATGGTCCAGTTACCCCGGATACATGGCCCAGTTACCCCATTCTTGAAAAATTTATGGGGTAACTGGGACACCGGGTTTACATTTGAAACATGAAGTAAATATGTATAGATACCTAATAATATTAATGTAGTTATATGTCTAATCTTTAAAAAAAAAGATTGTTTAATAAAAGTACTTACAGTATTTTAATAAAAAGCCAAGGAAGTTCAACCATATTGACGTTGTTTTTAAAAAAGAAACGTAAATTTTTGACAACCTATCACAGCAAAGTAAGAGTTATGATTGAATTGAAACACGTTGTTTTAGGAAGTAGAGATTAAGGGGCATTGTTCACAAAAGCTAAAACTTAAAAAACACCAACAGTTTTTTTTTTATATAAAATAGCCTATGGCCCAGTTACCTCGTGGGTCCAGTTACCCCTACTAACCGTAGATAGGCTTAATTCGATGAGTTTTCGGAAAGATTTTATTATGTGGATTTAACGTTAGCATTCTTACATATTAATCCATTTTAACTCTATGAAGAAATAATAAAATCGTGAATTATGCACTTTTACGTGCTAAATTGATCCAAGGAACATAAATAATGTACCATATGTGAGTTTTGCTTTGAGAAACAAAAGTTGTTACAATTTTAAATATACAGACGATCCCTTTTGCAAACATTGCGTCAAAATTCGTAAGGGACATATTATTCTGAGTCTAAACACTCTCTTTTGCAATTTTATTGTAAACGAATTGCGAATAAAACCAGATGCATCCTTTTTTATATAAAATGGACTAAAAATAAGAAAAATACTGTAAATTATATTTAGGCGAGTTCAAAGACATTTATTTATATATTTACAAGCCATTCACTGAGAAGTTTTAAATATATAGTATTCTATAAAACCTTTTACAGAAATTTTTTCAGAAATTCCAACTTAGGGTAGTGTAATAGGTAGTATTTCATACGAAATCTACCTATCTGATAAAATGAAAAAATGGCAGCAAGAACAGCAGTTAAGGTGTAATTGCAATTATTTTTGAATTATTTAACCTTTAACTGCAGTGACAGGAATTGTCGGATAACTACTGTGAGCGCGGTCTCTTGAGACCGCTTGATTAAAAGGTGAATGAAAGGCTCTATTAACTCACAGAGTACTGTTTCTGTACTAAACTAGTACAGGACTATTATATTAAACTTCGCATATTCAGAATCTCTAGCAATAAATCTAGGGCTCCAAATGCAAGGAAATTTCACTAGTATTCATAGCTTAACAGGAACTTACATGTTAAACGGTAAAAATTGAAAAATGTAGTGGTCTGCGAGGCCGCTGAAAGCAGTTAAGGATTAATAAGTAGTTGAAATACATAAAATTGAAAGATAAATAGCTTATTATTGAACTACTAAATAATGTTTATTTAATAGTAATTTAAATAAAAAAAAAACATTAACTGATATGCATAATATTAAATAAATCATAATTAAATATCGCACATGTCAATATTCATAATTTACAACAGATCCATCAAGTTTGAATTGTTTATCACCGGCGGCGCAGCACAGTTCTGTTTGCCAATTTTATACTGCTAATATGCAAAAGCTCCGTGTTGTTATTTGAATGTTGTGTATAATGCTACTCTTCCTAATATAAATGACTCTCATCCCTCTTTCCCACAGAGCTATAGCCATAACTACAAATAAATTATTGTCGCGAATAACTTCTATTAAAATTCGCGGAATTCACCCGCTAATATTAGCCCATAATTTCTACACTAGTTCGATTTAGGTTTCCGTAACTTCAACTCCGCGTAATTTTGCGCACAATCTAGTGATAATAAAATATAACTACATGATTCATATGCGAAATTTAATAAGAAATCGAAATGAGATATTGGATTTTATCAAAAGTCATATTTTGTTAACAAAAAATACAAATTAATTAAAGCATGTTTTAAATAACACCGACATTACGGACGGTTCGAATTCGCATTAGTCTGGAGTTTACGGGTTAAGAGAGTATTTACAAGATATTTATAGAATTGTTAACAAGAATATTTATTACATATATCTTTATTTATTATAAAAACTAGCAGACCCTGCCGGTATTGTCCGGGGTTTATAAATAATAATCTTAACAAAACTCAAGTTTGTATGATTTTATATCTTTTGAAATTCTTTTAAATGAACCTAATTTAGGAGTCCCCATTGCCTTCAGCAGCGTCTAGTGTGTTCCCAACATACTTCTTTCAGAACGAAACCGTAATCTGGGTCCCCGATACCTAAGGCAGCATTTGCCGGAAGACAATCGAAAACCAAGTTGAGTGAGCCAAACCTCGTAGTAATCAAGCTCATAGAATCTAAAAAAAGAATGCACCATCAATGTTAGAAAATGTTGGTAACTGAAGTCTAAGAATAAAATAAAATTAGAACCCGAGGAAAGAATGCTCCCCCAAGCGGTGAAAGATGCCCCGCCTCTGGAAAATTTCATAAATTAATTTTAACATTAACACGATATTTAATAAACGGAGGAAATCCCTTAGCTGAAGTTGCTTTTAAAGTAACGCGACTTTTAATTTACGGCTGTAGTGCGTAGACGTAAGTTGACGTTGGAAAAACACATTAATGTTGGAAAAAGGTGGCAGCTGAGGTATAAAGAAAGACCGTGGCCTGGAGGGACAGGGTCTTGACTGGAATGTAGTTTGGTGTAAGAACATTTTTTAGTGGTTTTAAAATAGCTGGAATATGCTAAAACTATATTAAAGAAAATTGCAATAGAATCGGATAGTGTTTAAAAAAGCTGCAACAAAGGCCCCAAGAATGCAATTAATATTCAAAATTGGTGGCAGCTGAAGTCCGAAATTTCTTTTTTGTCGTTCATGTTGTAACTCAAGAACCTAAAAAATTCTTCGAAAAAAAAAGTTTGTGAATCGGACCATTTTTAAAGGAACTATAGCAAGGGGCCCTAAAGGGTCCAACTGATTGTTGAGTGAAGGGCCCTAACATGAAAACATGTTTAAATGTTTTAGTATATAGCGTTTTAGATATTCAATTAGTAAAATTAAGCATAGGATAAGAAGTAATCTTTAGAATGTATTTTAAATAAACGCGGAAAAAATGCGGAAAATGCTTAAAAAAGGGCCCTAGGGCACCGTTGTTCTAGGGAGAAGAGTCCAAAACTCAATTTTAAAATTATGCAATCAGAAAGTGAGAATATTAGAGGGTGAAAATGCATGGCACACAAAACGCGCAAGGGGCCTGGGATAAGGCCCTACAGACCTTAGGGTGCCCCTGGATTTTAACTGGACTATAGAAACTGGAGAATAACTAAATAGAAAAATGGATCCAAAAATGAAGATCGGATTAAGAGGGGAAATTTATTAACAATTTATGGTGCGAAAGATTTAAGGGGCCCTGTAACGGGCCCCAAGAGACCAGCGACTTAAGTGGCATGTAGTTTGGTATAAATATACTTTTTAGTAGTTTTTGAAGTAATCAGAGGACGCTAGAGCTATGTTAAAGAAAATTGCAAGCAATTCGGATCATTTTTAAAGAATCTACACCAAGGGCACAAGAAGGCGATTAATATTCAAAATTGGTGGTAGCTGAAGACTTAAAAATTTTTGTCGTTCAGGTAGTTGTTGGAGGACCTAAGAAATTAGTAAAAAAAGCTAGTGAATCGGAACATTTTTAAGGAGACTATAATAGAGGGCCCAAAAAAGGGCCAACTGATAGTTAAAAGCAGGTCCCTAACATGAAAACATGTTAAAATGTCTTAGTACTTAACGCTTTAGATCTACAATTAGTCAAAATTCAGCATAGGGTATTAATTATTCGTTAGAATAATATTTTAATTAACTGCGTAATAAATTCAGTAATTTTTTTTTTAAAGCCCAAGAGCCCCAATAAAAATATTTAGTAGTTATTAAAGTAATCAGAAGACTCTAAAACTATGTTAAAGAAAATTTCAAGAAATACGGATCATTTTTTAAAAACCCGCACCAAGGGCCCCAAGAAGGCGATTAATATTCAAAATTGATGGCAGCTGAAGTCGAAGAGTTTTTTTTTTTTTTGTATTTCATTTAGTAGCTGGAGGACCTAAGAAGTCGTTCGAGAAAAAAAAGCTAGCGAATCTCACCATTTTTAAGAGAGCTAATAGGGGGCCCAAAAGAGGCCAACTCATTGTTAAAAAAAGGCCCTAATATGAAAACATGTTAAAATGTCTTAGTACGTAGCGCTTCAGAACTTCAATTAGACAAAATTAAGCATAGGGTACGAATTATTCCTTAGAATAATATTTTAAAGAAATGCACAAAACAGTGGATAATGTTCAAAAAAGGGCCCTAGGGTCCCAATAACAATATAAGGCTGTTGGTCCAGGAATAAGAACTCAAGACTCAACTATAAAATTATGCACTTAGAAGGTGAGAACATTAGGTAGTGAAAAATGCTTGGCGCTCAAAAAGTTCAAGGGGCCCTGCGATTCCCTAGGACCCCAATAAAAGTATGAGGCTGTTGGTCCAGGAATAAGACCTCAAGACACAACTATAAAATTATGTACTTATTCCCATGGCCCTGCGATTCCTTAGGGGGCCCAGGGGAATGGAATAACGTTCTGGAATGTAGAAACGTGAGAATAACTAAATGTAAAAATGATCCCAAAAAGAAAGGATCGGATTAAAAGGAAGAAATTTATTAACGCGAAAACTTCCCCCAAGGGTCCAATGTCATAACTGGAAAGTAGAATGGTAAGAATAACTATATGTTGAAACCTCCCCAAAACGAAGAAGATTTGATAAAAAGGGGGCAAGTTATTAACAATTTTGAGCATAAAAATTTAAAGGGGCCCGGGACCCCGGCCCTTAAAAAATAAAAATCTGAGCCTCAGGTGCATCAGGACCTGTCTTGGACTAGCCTCATCTAATATTTCAGACTATTACGTGCGGTAGTTTTCGCTAGTTACTGCACAAAGACAGGCACACACACGGAGCGAAACTTTATTTTATTAGTAAAGATGTCACATAATAAAATTATCAGCTTGATAAATAGATTAAATCGTACAATTCTGATTAAGCCAAAGAGAATCCCTGTGCAGACATTCTGTCCCCCCCCCTCCACCCCTCTTCATTTTTCATGCACTTAAAAAAAAAATTGAACATCTTCTGTACCCTCATTTAGATAAACATAGTTTTATTTTATTTTTATTTTTATCGTTTTCTAATTTAAAAGTAGAAAATGTCAATTATATTGAGCAAAAAGTGAACACAGAATTAAGATATCAGATTGTAAAAAAATGCTGACAAAAATTATGGACTAAACCAAGGCATAACTCAATTGCATCCTGTTTTAATCAGAGACATTATTTAAGTTACCGAATGGTATAACGTTGACAAAATTAACTTACTTTACCCCATTAAAATAAACATTATTTAAGAGTTTTCAATTTACACAAGATTTTACAGAATTTCCATCATATAAAATTATTGCAAATTCCGTAATCATGTGTCTATATTATGTTACTGGAATATACACCGTGTTTCTTGTACCTTTTTTAAATTAAAATTTTTAAATAAGCGTATTTATTTTGATCATCTTAAAATACATATTTAAGTACCTGGTTAAAGAAAAACATTACTGAGGGAATATGCTGACTCAACACAGCTTAATTAAAAATAATATTTGCTTTAAACATCACTTTAATACAATATATGAAAAATACCATATAAACTTACCTCGATAATCTCCTAAATACCTCTACGCATTTACAGCAATCGGTATGTCGCTATTAAGTACCTGCAGCGAACAAACTCTCCAAAAAGCGTATACTATTTAAATTCTAATCCGAAAACTGATCGTCTTTTATTAAGATTAACTGGTCATGTAACTGAAACAGTTAACGTAGTTCTTGAAGATCATAGGGGTATTTGATCCTTAAAGTTAAAAAAAGAAAATCTCTGAGCCAATTTCGGGAATTTTTGTCACATTTTCGAAACATGGGGGCGCTATAAAATGAACAATGTGTATTTGATTGAAAATTTCTTAAAAAAAAAAAAAAAAAAAAAAAAAAAAAAGTTTAAAATGCAGAAAACTGTTTCGGGTTTTATTCATTAAGATCGGATGCCCCATCATACAGCATTTATTTATATTTCTTGCATTAAGATTTTAAGTAAAAGGACATTATCTCATTTAGGGGTCATCATATTTAGGCACAATGACCTTACTTATCCGTTTCTCGGCCCAAGCTCTCGTTGATAGCCCAAGATACAATTTACTGAAAAAGCCAAATATCATATAAAAATTAGGTGTTCTTTACGAAAGTTTCAGAATTTGGTGCAATTTCAGTATAAAGACGACCACACTCAGACATATTTTCCGTTTGAATGGCTATTTCCATTTATTTATTTTAAGTGACAGTTTGTAGATTAAAATATATAGCCTTTTTTTTTGGTCATCTGCATATTCATATTTTGAACCAATCATATAGCTTGAACTAGATCTTAATTTGTAGAAAAAATAAAGAAATTTTGCTATATATTTCAATAATTAGCGTTTTGCAACGTTTTGCAAATTCAAAAGAAATTCAAAGCTTCATTAAATAGTTGGAATTTAATGTATTTTTTACAAAACACCTTTCTTATTACAAAATAAAATTGATTTTTCTTTTTTTTTTACTAATTTTAACTTACCTTCCGATAATCATAATTAAATGTAAATCTTTGTCAGTCTCAAGATTTAATAGAAAACAAAGTTGTATATAGAAAAAGGATATAATTCTAGAATCTGGTTGTGAAAAACTATTTTAAAAAAAATTAGTTTCGTGTTTCAAGTAACCAGCTTCAAGGAGGACTTCATAGTAGAGACGTACTTGCATTATTAAATTAGACCACAGTCTTTTCGATTGAAGGGGCATGTTAACAAATCAAGAACTAATAAACTCGTTACTAGACAGTTGTAGCATTACTTTTTATGATGTTAATGTTTATTTAAAGCTTTATTAGAGGCTAATTTGGAAAGAAAAAAGCTTTGAATTTTAAAACAAAATTATGAAGTCAGTGTAAAATATACTCACGTCCAAAAATGAAGGGTTAGTGATCGGATGTTTCGAATTTTGCACGTTTTGTCGAATACCTACAAAAATTCTTGACGAGTTGTTCTTGAACTTCTAGGATGTAAAGAACATGTTTTACTTCATATTTCTGAGTGGGGATTTAGTCGGGAGGAATTAAGGGGCTAATAATAAATTTAATAATAAAATAATATTTTCGACCACCTATGTAACAGAAAATGCTGAAAATGGTCTGTCACTATTTTAGATGACTATTTGGGTTCTGTTCAAAGTTTGTGTGGATTTGTGTAAGCATATAGCACTCATACTCTTGAAGATGTTAAAGTTTCTGTTAAAAATTCAAAAGTATTTTGTTTATAGCATACAGTGTTTTCAACCACATGTAACACAACTTTTCAAACACATGACAAAAAAAAGTAGAAACAGTATGCTGCAATTAAAACATGAATATATTGAATATTTGATGAGGTACGGGCATTTGTATTGCATAATTTTTAATTGCGCATGCGTGGAAGATTCCAACTTTTTTTTTTCATTATTTGGTAGGGCAATTTATATAAAAAGCCCAGTCAAATATCGCAAAAATTCAGAAAGATAGGGGTGATATAGTGAGTTGCTTTCTAAAAGTAGCTTTGCTATAAGGGATTTTTCACAATTTTTTAATCAGCTCACTGTAACTTTCTGAGTTTTAATAATATTTGACTGGTCTTTTTATAGAAGTTTCCCGAAATATCTGGCTACCAAATTATGAAATAAAATTTTGAAATCTTCGACGCATGCGCAGTTAAAAATTATTTCATACAAATGCTAATATCTCATCAAATATTCACTATATTTATGTTTTAATTGCATTATACTGTTTCTACTGTTCTTTGTCAGGTGTCTACCTGTTTTAGTGAGTTGCTTATGTTTTCTACATATGATTGCGACCTTAATATTTGTTTAGATATTAGCGAATTCATATTTGTTTAGATATTTATACTTCAAGTTATCAGAATTGTCTTTCTTTTCCTGCACACGCAGCACTCAACGACACGTTATAGTGGCCGTACCTTTAATGAGTGTAATATATTTTAGAATTGCTGTACTTCAATGTAGCTGAATGCACTAAAGATTTTTTTAACCAGTTAATGGCGCAAAGCGCTTATACGTGGAGTATAGTGATCAAAGCTTTAAAAAATTCCTTTTTTTTTTCTTTACAACGAGTAATTTAATAGTATTTCTAAATGTTAAATGTAATATACTGAATGTTTAACTAGAAAGTCTCAGTTGTAGAACTTAAAATTTTAAGATTTTTATTCGCAACTAAACGTTTAAAATGAAAATGACAAAGGGGATGGAAGTGGAAGAATATCACAACAGGATAAACATGGAGAAGGAGAATTTGTATATAGCCATTCTTATACCATTCTTTTAATTGTAATTATCTACAAAAAAAAAAAAAACGATGTCGCCAGCCTTTCTTTTCGTTTAATTAACAGAAGTGTTTACCAGCAGTCCCATCCGAGATTAGATCAATGGATTGGTCAAAACAATTTATAACTTTCAAACATTCGAAAGATATGAAGTGACTGTGATTTTGCATATACATATACATTTAGAATTTAATTTCTCAAGCAGTTAGTGGAAATTACGGCAAAACCGTAAAGTTAAGGGAAAACGAGATACCTCAGTTTGACTTAATTTCAGGAAACCTATAGCGGTTAATGGTTGTAATACTTGACTTTAGGAGAACAATCAGGCATTATAGTATCTCCATGCTAGAATTTGTGTAGTTTCTGAATTTTAAAATTCATTTTTATCATTTTTTGTTTCAATATCGGCTGGTTTACAACACATTTAAAACACATTTGAAACACATTTAAACATATTGAAAGTTTTTATGTTATTATGTAGAATATTTAATGAAGATGCATTTCCCACAATGAAACTGTTGCTAGCATACGTAGGTGAAATTTTATCACTTGCTTTGTGACCCTCATTATTTTGTCGAAAAACTGTGTATTCTTAGTATGATAAAAAGTGATATTGAAAAACAAAACTTGAAGAGCCATTAACAGTGTTTGAAGAAAAGCTTCTCTAAACTAGATGGACAACATTGATTATGATATTTATAAAGCTGATAAAGAAGTGAGCTTTTTTTTGCATTTACTTAAACTGGAAGGAAGATATTTATCCTTAAGCCATTAAATATTTAATACTTAGATAAAACATTAGTAGTTAAGTTCCTGAGATAAGCTATAAAAAATGCTTGTTCCTTTCAAAAGAAAGTCTAAACTTTTTAAATTTCTGTAATATTAACATAACCATGCGTTTTTCCTCTGTCGTTGCTGTAAAACCGGATGATTCTACATTTTATAAGCAAGCATTTATTAATAAAAATGTAAAGAACGAATCATATATTTTATATGATATTATGGTACAAAAATAAGTACAGAATATGTACAAAAAATTATATTAATTTATGTTGGAAATTCTGGCTTGAATTTAATAGATTATTAATTTTCCCCCCTTATTCTCTATCTTTTCTTGCATCTAAAAGATAATTTATTGAAAAATTACATTCTAATAGTTTTAGTTGTTTAAGTGTGTTTATGCATATTTTACATAAAATAAGGAAACGAATCATACTAACACTTCCTTCTTTGGACTGTAACTTCAGATCCTTCAAACAAGATGCACTTATATCGCCAGCTCTGGACTCAATACCTACACCTTCAGGGGCTTTTATGTTGAGCGTTCTTGTTGGTGACTCAAGTCTGTAAAAGATCAAAGCATGAACGAAAATTTTATTTTAAGAAACAAATCAAACATCGGATAAAAATTTGGAAACTGTTTAGCAATAAAGAAAACACCTTTCTTTACACGAATTTCGTTTTATTTATTAAAATAAAGGCTCTCTCTAGAGCTCTAATTTTTTTTTCTTACAAAACGTTTTTCTGAACGAATTCTTATTTTAGAAAGGTTATTACCCAACTAAGGTTTTATATTTTCTCATAAAGTACAAAAAATATTGACTTTTAAAATAAAAGAATATTTTATAGATATTTTCGTGAAATATGCAGTCAATTAGCATTCTGTGAATAAAATTAACAATAGGGCAGAGTGTATTCTGAAACAATGCCCTAAAATGCAATATTTTTTAAGGGGACAGTGGAGTTTCAAAATCACGATATTCGCCTACAAAATCGGTGTTTTTTATTCAATTATGGAACTAGATGCTTAATTTCATCTGAAGCAAAAATAACTTTTCATTTCTGACGCTGCTTTTCAGTTTTTATATTTGTAAATAAACCAGTTATGGTCTCACTAAAGAGCTGCTATGCAAGAAACAACCTTCCATTTTTCATCTCCTTTGCTGAGAATTTTCTTTTAACTCTGTAGAATTTCAGAATTATGTATCGCGGCTGCTGAGCATTAACTGTATTATTAACTTAATCTGTTCTGTGGTGGTTCTTTTCTTTGCTAGCTGTGTATTGCGAACGTTTATCACATGCTTTTCTTACTTAAAATTGAGCTGTTTTAGTTTGGCAAAGTTTCATTCGTTTATATGCTGAATTTATTATAATTTTGTCAGAAGCATATAATGTAATGTAAGACTATATTTATTTTTTAATATGTACAGTATTAGTTTTCGCTATTGAAAGCCGAAGAAACGGCTCACCACATGTAGAAGAGCAGCGCCTGAAAATACTAAAAAGAAGTATTTATTCAACCCTGGTATCGGCGAGACTATTAGCGAGAGTATAATTGTTAATACTGGTATTAAAATGTTGATACGGTTGATGTTTTGCCTGCAGATACAAATAAAAATACGGTGTAATTTGAAGATACTGTGTTTAGGCAGCCTCGAAAAATTTTCCTTATACATGAAACTCATCGAGCCCATATAAAAAGCAAGCAGTTAATAAAAATATTGAAAAGCTATTTTTATTGCCAGGAAAGGAAATGAAGAAATTTTCACACATGCTGCGGGTGAAGTTTAATTGTTATAAATATATATATATTTATTTTAGGATAAAATTGAAAATTTTGACATTTTCACCGCTTTCAAAGCATTCTTGTGGCACGGTTAGTGCATCAACTACACCCATAATCAATTAATATTTACATATATATATACATATGTCCATGCATAATAATTAACTTTTGATCATTTTATTTAAAAATTATATCTTTAACCTGTTTATACTTAAAACGTTGTCTTTGCAAAATTAAAATTTTCGAACATTTCTAAAGTTTGAAAACTTTCATACACATTCCTAATTATCATATTCTTCCAAACATTACACTGTATATCCCCTATGCAATAATAAATGAATGTTAGCATAAAACATTGCGCTTCAGGGTTATTTTAGTGTCGAAATTTATGCGCATTAAAAAATACATAGGTAGTAAAAAAGAAAAAGCTTAATTTTAAAAATATTTTCTTTTTCTTATAACTTCAGGAAATTTTTACAATAAATGACAATTTCCATTTTAATTTATGAAAAGTATCTCATAAATAAAAAGCCATATTTTAAGAAAAAGAAATGCTCGTGGAGTATTTTCACATATGTCAATTTTTATCGTATTAAAATACTTAAAATTCAATATCTAAATATACTTTTAATAGTTTAATTTGAAATTTTGTGTATATATATTGGGTGAGTGCAAAAGTTCTACTCGTTTTTTAGTGAAAACAGAAAGGCGGAGAACACAAAAAGTTAAGCACCTATGAATTCACTCAAGCATCATCACTATGTATGATCTCTTTCCATCTGATTGGCAGTAAGTTAATCCCACGCCTATACAACCCCTCTGTTTTAGATGAAAAATACTATTGTAACGCCGTTTTTACAGTCTGCACATCATTAGAGGTTCGGCAAGCGAAGGCGTTGTGTAAAGATTGAAAAGGGTGATAAATCGAAGGTGCAAGGTCAGGGCTATACGCCAGCTGAGGTAAAACTTCCCAACCAAGATCTAGTAATTTTTGCCGAGTCCTTAAGTCAATATGAGGCCTGGCTTTATCGTGATTAATGAGAACCCTTCTGCGATTGCTGAGTGATGGCCGCTTAGACGTAAGTTTTGCTCACAGTCTGTCCAATTGTTGTCAGTAGAGGTCTGCATTGATCGTTCGGTTCGGTGCGAGGACCTCTTAGTTGGTTATTCCCTTGGCATCCCACAATACACTGAGCAACAATTTTTGGAATGAAGTCCTGCTGTTTAGGTCGATGGAGTACCTTGTGAAACATCGGCACACGGTCCTTCGACTCTTCACATTACGGTACAATATCCACTTCTCCTCACCCGCCACAATTCGGTTCAAAAATGGTTCCTTACTGTTACAGAAAAGCAAAGAAACACAGGCGCTGGTACTCTCTTCTCGTTGTCTTACTGTAAGTTAGTGTGGTATACACTCATCGAGCATGGGGATGAAGCCAAGCGCATGCATCTGTCTTTTGACTGCTGTTCTGTGTACTGAGAACGATTCCGCTAATTTTTCGACTGTTCGATGTGGGGAATTTGTTATGGCTGTGTTGAGATACTTGTCAGAAACCACTGATAGGCGTCCAGAACGGGAATAATCTTTACAGCTCCTCTCTCCGTCCAGGAATTTCCTAAACCAACAGCACCAGGTGCTATCGCCCACGGCATCCTCCCACTACACTTGAAAAATGCTGCGGCAAGCTACGGCTGCTGTAAAGGCTTTATCATACTCGCACAATAAACAATGTCTGATGTGGTCTTTCTTGCTTGCCATGTTGTTCCCCGTTCGGTATGAGTTCTTCTGAGAAACGTTGTACCTATACATATTTTAGTGCTCCACACGTTATTAGCCACTTTCGTGTCCTCGAAACGTCATCTGTAACATCCGTACTCCACTTGATATTTACATATCTTCAAAACGGGTAGAACTTTTGCACTCACCCAATATTTTTTAGCTTTTCCTTAACATATCTGCCAAATTTGGAAAACTCCACGTTGTCTTCTAAATCTACTTGTTACGGATTGGAACAATATGATTTTGTTTTTTATTTAGCTGGATATTTCAATTGCTATATTAGATGGATATTTTCCACCAAAACAAACTGCATGCTCTGTAAAAATTGCACTGCGAATGAAAAAAGTTCAATTGCAAAACAAATTCATTATTTTTAAACATTGTAATGGTATTAATAAAAAAAAACTATAATTTATAAATTCTTTACATTTGAATAATAATTTTCGAGGAAAGTGTTCTTTGTAAAATTTTACAACCAAAATTTCTCAAATCCGTATTTTAATTCTTTAGCCTTGAATTTCTGGTTTAAACAAATGTAAAAAAAAATCCGACAATTTAAAACAAAATGCATTCTTACTTTAGCTGCTGAAATGGCTCCGCTCTGACATAAGGCGTTTGGACTGAGCCATGAAAACGAACTCCACCAGAACCTATGATAAATAAGACAATTTATAATAATCTGTATTTTGCTTATTAGCATTATTTAAAATTTAATACATATACAAAATTGTTCATGGAACAAATTAAAAATTAAAAGAACACTAGCAACCAAAGAAACTTAGTTATTTTTATGTGTGTTTAAGATAAACAGGACAATTATAATTAAAGTTTCTTTTAAATGTATCTCACTTTAAATCATAAAAGGAAAATAGAAGATGACGAGCGTCAAAATTTAAAATTATGGGAAAGAGTTCATGGTACTTAAGTGCTATGAAATTTAGTTCCAAACTCACCAGAAGAAGCACGGTTTTCATTATAAGAAGTTACAAAACAATTACGATAGCAGATGTCATACAATAGATGTCATGCTATTCGAAATAAAATACCACAAAATTTTCAACATGATATCATAGTCGGGGACAGTTAAGATATCAGTAACGTGACCAGAAAGTATTCCTCTTCCATGAAGTGCGGGCCAATTATGCATGTAACCGTGAGACCATTAATCTTGCATGCAATATGATTTCAGGAATACTTTTATGCTTTTCTGTTTCTCAAACACTTCATTCAGTTAGTACGTACAAAATTTGTGTGGGAATATGAATTACTTAAAAAAAAGTTTAAACACACAATAAAATACATAAGTTACTTTGAACAGACGTATACGTTTCGTGAGTTCCAGGACTCACATCATCAGTGTATAAAATCTATAAAAAATACAATCTGTGGCTATCGATCGTGGTTTTAGTTTATCTTATATCAATAATTTAATTTCTCGTAGTCTTAATAAATGTGTTAATACTCTTGATTCTTCTGTTACTGCGGTTTCCATTTCTAACCTTATCATTTTACCATTTTATAATAGTATTAGCTTTAAGATGGCTAATGTCTTAAGACATTATGATTTCAATGTGGTTTTTAAACCAGTTAAAAAAGTAACTTTATCAAATTTCTCCCCAAAATTATTGGGGTGTTTACAACATTCAATGCCAATGTGGTTTAACTTATATTGGACAAACTAAACGAAAACTTCGTTACAGATTCAAAGAACACATAAACTATGTAAAGAAAAAAGAATTGCAGAAATCCTCTATCGCCTCTCCTTGTTGGGAGGAGGCACATAATTTCAATTTCGACTCAGCTACAATTATCAAGAAATGCATTACTCCTCTGGATTTAGACTTTTTTGAAGCTGTTCATATCCGTAGATTTAAAAGCTCCTTGGTTAATGATTTGTCTAATGTACCATACATCTCAAATTTCTGGATGAATTTGTTGTGTCACGGCACTTCACTTCCGCTTTAATTTCATTGGCTGTTGGAACTTGACGGTCTTTTGGTATTGTGTTTTGACACTTGGGTTTTCACCGTACATGTAGTTGGGGGGATATTGTTTTTTTTATAGATTTTATACACTGAGGATGCGAGTCCTGGAACTCACGAAACGTATACGTCTGTTAAAATTAACTTATGTATTTTATTGTGTGTTTATAAGACGTTTTAAGTAATTCACTTCATTCAGCTGTTCATCTTATTTATATGAAAAGGGCTCTTAGGAGTTCAGCCATCTTTAACAATATCCATTATCTTCCAAAAATATTGGTTTTATGCATTCATTTCAGAAACTCGTTTCATTATCGAAGGATAGTTAAGTAATATTTTAGAAAATAGTTTATTCATAGTATTATAAGGTAAATAGTTAAATTAACATCGTGTAACGGTAGATACGCATTAGTTCTCGTGTATGCTTTTATTTAGTTCGCAGGAATACACACATTGTCATAGAAAATGCAATTCAAGCTGTGTGCTTCCATAGACTGTAAAGTGTTTTGATTTTTTGAATGGTCTTTTGTGTGAAATATGTATTTTAGACATACCACATAGTATATTAAGTTTTATTTGAACTAAGAAATTGAAGAAATAATTCAAAATGACTTAATGTAACACAGCTAGAAATGAACTGGTGATGTTTACCATTCATAAACGGTAAAAATCCGAAAATAATTGTGGCCATTTCACTGTCACAATTTTCACTAGAAAACAATGCAGACTCATATATCAGTTCCATTTTGTTTGAAATAGTGTACTATCATTCAAATTCACTTAAAAGAAAAATCTCATACAGATAAAATTATTTCCGAAATTTTTGCGTGTGCATGTAAAGAGAAGTTTAATCATCTCGCTCACATGAACCTGATATGAGGCCGCAAACGTACATGAGTAAACGCAGTGTTTCGAAAAAAAAATTTGACTAAATTTTAGTTTGAGTGATATATATCTTTTAAACATTCAGGCCTCATTTGTGACATAATTATTTTTCGATAGCTTCCATTACAGGAAGCTGACAATTGCAGCTGTCCGGAGAAAAGCAATTCCGAAAACGTTCGATACAGTTTTATAGATCATGAATCTCAGACCCTCAAAATATACTCCTTTTAAATGTTGTTATATATTTATCGCTCTCTCGATATATATATTTCTATTTTTTGTCATGCGATAGCACTCGTAATCAGAAACCAATTTGGATGTGACTAAACATGTCTATAAGGCTTACTAAGACCACGACCAAGTTGTTCGCCAGTTCGATATGCCATCTTGTTTGAAAATTGCTTTCACTTAAAGATTTTAAACTAAAAATATATATATACAAAACAATGGAAAAGCAAAATTGTTTTTTCCTTAAGTGTTATGCCTTGATACAAGGATTCTGGCGAACTTTTTGTTTTTATTTTATTTAAAATAAACGGTCAAGTGCGAGTATTACTCGAGCACAGAGGGTTACGTAGAATAAATATATGAATTTGCAATTGTATTATTAAAAAAAGAATTCGTTAAAAGAATACTAAGACTTTGCAAAAAACTATACAATGCAGAGTTGAGTATAACTGTATATACTGCAAAAGTGTAAATGGATATACCATGAAAGTTCAAAGAGATATGGAACCTAAATAATATCAAATATAGATATTCTGTATAACTCATTTTTAACACTTTCCAACAAAGTTTGAAAGTATTTAGGACTTCGAATTGTCTGTCCGTCTGTCCTCGCTCTAACTCTCGTAAGTATACTCGGATTGCCCTGAAATTTTTGGATGTTATTGACATTTACCTTAGCATGTTTCCTATGTCAAATGAAGTTTGTAGCATGTTTATTTCATTTACAGGGACGGTCAAAATTTTTCCGTTACATTACGGCCTATGGGAAAAATCGTTTAAAAGGATTTTTAATAATGTTACAAGCTTTCAAACATAATTAAGTTTATATGCATTTATGAAGTGCACTAAAATATGCATTCTGTAGAATATGCAGTGCAAAGAATAAATATTATTCATTTACAGGGCCACACAATAGAATTCCGTTATATAATGAATAGGGGTGGAGGGAATACTTTGCGGCATACTTTAATTATGTTAAATTATTTCATGTATAATGAAATTGATATACGTCTCTGAGGTTTACTATAACTCATTTCATGTATAATACGAAGTGCATAGAATTTACAGGAATACAAAAGATTCCAGATACTATATTGTATCCGATGTACTGTTCATTAGCGATGATTGCTGGAAATGCATTTTTAATTATGACATGCGCTTTTATGATTCACTATGTTTGTACATAGTATATGGTGTATATAAATACTATAATTCATATACATGACTACACAAAAGTATTCGTAAGAGGGTTACTGGGTATGGGCGCAAATTGCTTAAAGGTGGTTTTTAAATGAGTTATGCTTTTTTTACGCTGAATTACATTTAATTTACTAAAAAATGTTTGTAGAATATAGATAAAATGATATACAGGGTCATGCAAAGAATTGGATACGTGGCCGTCTATAAATGATAATTTCTGGAAATGTGCTTTCAGTAGTTTTAAGAGTGTTTTAGTTTGAATTAAATTTTAGTTAAATAGTGGCGTGTAATAAAGGTACTAGATAATCTACAGGTTTGTACAAAAGTATTCAAGTATGTTTCCATTTATTAGTATAAATTGCTGAAAGAGAAATTTCAATTTGTTATGCGTTTTCTTGCTAAACTAAATTCCCCATTATATAGTATATATATCAACCTACAGATTAAACACAGGGCTTGTCAAAAGAATTGAAATACATATTTGGCTATGGACGGTAACTGCTGAAATCAGTCTTTCAAATGCTTTACGCGTTTTCTAAAACGTTTACTTTGTTATCTTAAATACATTATTTCCCTAAATAACGAAGTTTCGTTAAGGCATTCAGGAAGTGTTGGAAAGTGTTTCATAATCTATGCTTAACGCATGATTTTTCTTTCTTGTTTAATATTATCCTAATCTGTTTATGATGAAGTTAGTTCGATACTGATAATAAAAGTAGTGCATATTTAAACTTTATTTGGCATATCACAGAACTAAATTCACCGTGATAATAACATTTCTTTCTACAGTGTAGCTGAAACAAAACCTTTGTTCAAAGTTTAAATTTGAAAGGCGCTTCGAAAGGAGGTCGTAAAGTTACAATGCCGCCTTGGTCCGTGCCACGTTTTTCCAGATTTTGTTTTAAATTAACTTTTAAAGTCACTCGAGGCGTATTGAAAGATCCACTCAATGAAAACTACACTGGTATCCAAAATGAAGGACCAATCACAAAATGCTAATTTTAAAGTACGCGAATACTCAAAAGGAAATAATATAATTCGAATAATTACTATCTCTACATCACAGCTAGTCCATGTAACATCTCATTCATGTCACACTTGGTCACAAGTATCACAGTCGCTACGGTGAAGCAAAAAAAAAAATAGGAAATGCCATACATCTCATTATGAGTCTCAAATGATCACTATATGTGACGCCACTGAGACACCACTGTGACTGCTGCTTTGTGACGAGTCACCATGTGACTTTGCAATATAGTTACATCGTGACTCTCATGTGACCGTCATCTGTAGACTCAATTTCAAAGTCATCGTGAATGCTGCATTGTGATAAGTTACCAAATAATGTCACATTAAAGTCACATGATGACTTTCAGGTGACAGAGAGACTACTGTGAAGTTACCATTGTGCTCTTTTGTGAAAAGTCACTATGTGACTATAATGTGATATTATTTGGTGACTTATCATAATGCTACGTTCATGATGACTTTGAAATTGAGTCTAAAAATGACAGTTACATGAGAGTCACAATTTAACTACATTGTAAAGTCTTCTGGTGACTCGTCACAAAGCAGCAGTCACATTGAGGTCTCAGTGGAGTCACATATAGTGATCATTTAAGACTCATAATGAGACGTGTGGAATTTCCTATTTTTTGTTTCACCGTAGTGACTGTGACACTTGTGACCATGTGTGACCAGGGGCGGCGCCAGCACTTGCCCGACGGGGGGGCACAGTATCCCCGACAGGGGGGCCGAATTCATAATATATATTAGAGGTCTCCACGAGCCCGGGCCTGTCCGACAAGCCAAAGCCCGAGCTCGGTAAAAACTTCTTTCATTATGGAAACCGGTACGGGATCGGGCTAAATTTTAGCTTTTGAAAAGTTGGTCCAGGCCTGAACTTCATTCTTTTAGGGACACGTACGGGTCTTACATTTTTTTTTGTAGATTCGGGCCGGACCGGGGCTGTATTTATACTTTAGAATTTTTTTTCCCACACGGTAATGTCGTGGTAACTTTTCTCCCTTATTAGTGGAGTAAATCAACAATAAAACATTTCTTTGTTTCTTTTTCCCCCTTTTTTAAAAATAATAGGTGGAATATGTTGGTTAATTACGTGAAAAACATAAAATTTTCGCGTCCGTATTTGGCATATCCCGAAACGCGCAGATCTTTAACACTCACACTGCTATTTAAATTAGAGATGAATTGCAGAGGGTCAAACGATTTTTATTTGAAACATAAATTTCGAAGCTTGTCAAAGAATATTGTAGATAAATAAAGTGAAAAAAAGCTCTTAAGGGTATTTTTGAAACACCTCACTAGTCACAATCTTTATAAGCGGACGGATCCACAACAGAAAAAATTTCCACACTTTTCAGCATTACCCGAAAGGAAAACTCTGCTTCGTACTTTACTTTCACACAGAAACCTCCTAATAAGAGGTCATTCAATATTACAGATTTTACGTGCACATATATGGCACATACACAGCAGTGTGTGAGCAACAAAGTATGGAACAGTTTTCGCGGTTATGAGTCGAACCACTGCGGACCACCCCGCCCTAAAGAAAATGCAAAGGGCTAGAAACAAGAGTCCCTCATCAGGTAAGGTGGGAAAGTAATTTTTTTCGAAACGCGGTTCGTGTTCAGGCCGGTTTGGCCATGTATTTTAATGTCGGGGCTAACTGAAAAAAAATCACTTGATAAATCCTATTAAAAACGCATGAAGTGACCAAAAATCATTCTAATTTAAAATTATTTAAATTTGTTAGTGAAAGTGTCATAGTGAAAATTAGCAGTTAGACGTTACACCTAACTAGGGTCCTGCCCGGATAATAAACAAATTTGCATGCCTGAATATTTGTTTTAAAACCAAGCTGCAACCCGAACCGAACCCAACCAAAAATACTCCATCTACTTGCAAACTGTTCGAACCAGAAATACTTAATTCCAATCCCAGCCTGAAACCCGGAATCAAAGAAAATTGATCCAAAATATAATGTAATTATAGAAAAATAGACTGTAATCATATCTCCAATATTAATGTTATCTTTTATGTAGAAAAATAAACATGTAAGGAGTCATTCATATTCAAATATGTAGTTTTTCATCTGAAATAGATTCCTGCGCAGGTTGAGTTATACCCGACCCAAACATTCAACTTAAAGTCAATCCGAAACCTATGAAAAATTTCCGTTGATTCAAAACCCGACAACAATTTTTCTATTGACCCAAAACCGAAACACTTCAACGCGAACCCTACTCGACACAAAAAAGATCTATTATTTAACACAGTTATGAAAAAATAGTCTGCAATCATATCTCTAATATCAATTTTATCTTTTATGTACAAAATAAACATGTAAAGCGATTCATTCAAATTTAAATATATAATTCTTCATCTAAAACAATATCTTAGACTTTCTTTTTGTAAAATTGTGCTAATTCGAACTTGGCTCGTAAGTAGTGTTGTCAGGTCTAGTATCGCAAAAAGCGGGACAGAGAGAGATAAAAAGCGGTGTAAGCACTTAAAAATCGGGACACCCTTAAGCACTACAATAAAACCTGTTAAAACGGAACCAATGTAACGGAATGATGTTTTAAACTGAAAAAAATCGCAATATCGGCTAAGATTAAAACCTGTCTAAATTGGAAAGTTCTTCGATTATTTGTCGTTCCATCTTAACAGGTTGCAATATTAAATAGCTTCCGTTCTTCGTATTGAATGTACGTGAATTATACTTTGCCCATAAAGGAATGGTATGAACTTAATTAGTCGAACTAGAGTTTTTTTTTAAATAATTAACAGTAATTTCATGACAATAATGCTCACTTTATAAATACAGCATTTTATTTTTTTTCATTATTTTTCATTTCAGCCGTTTTTGAAAAAGCTCAATTATTATTACGTACACTCTCAAGAAAAAAGTTCGTCAAACGTAAAAAGCACTGGCAGCAAGTTGCCAGAACGCACCTGTGGTTGGAACAGGTTTTTTCCTATTATTTTAAGAAATTTCCGTCTGTTGACGGCAGAATAAAAAAAAAAAAAAAAAAAAAAAAAAAAAAGAGCTTTGGTTTGCAAACATTTCTTGTTTTGGAGGAAAAGAGACAGACATACATAAAAAATCGGTTTCCGATACAAAAATGTAACATGCAGCAAGTTCCGGGAACACCCCTGTAATTTGACGAAAATGCAACTTCAGATTATTTTTACGTTAGATTAATAATTTTCTGTTTTTTTCGGAGGGGGAGGGGGGAAATGAGCAAATCAAAACAGGAATTTTAGTGTTTTAATAATAATAATAATAAAAGCAATTGAAGAAACACCTGCAACTCGCATATTTTTTTTAGAGTGTATATTGATCGAAACCAGACAGACCTCTAACTTCTGATAAGATACAGAATTTAAATCTGAGACTAAAACTGAAATGCAAAATTCTAAAGAAAAATGTAAGTTAAAGGAAAACTTGTAAAATAGCTTGGAATGCAAAAAGTTTGTTTTATGATTGAGCTGATATTAAAAAAACGAAGTCCTGTTGATGTTTAAAAAAAATAAAAAAATCTTTAAATTCATGCCAAAGCATGCAAAAACAGCCAAAGTTGAAAGGTCTCCACGGGCCGGTCTCGGACCTATTTTCATTCATGACATTCCGACCGGGTCGGGCCTCGTCACTACTCTTTCCAGGTCGAGCTCCGGCCTGACTTTCTTCTGGAGCATCGAGCCTGGCCTAACTTCTTTTTTCGTACCGAGACGGGAGAGGTTTCATTCTTCCTAGGTCTTCATAAGCCGATATTTTCAGTCCCGTCCCGGTCTCGATCCTGCCCGTATGAAAATCATTGTCTCAGCATGGCCTGATCCGTTCAAAAATGAGTAAAATTTGGCCCGGGCAAAAATATTTCCAAAAAGTGTATATATTTTTAAATCGACATTATTCTACAATTGAACCTTAAAATGTATTCGTTTTAAAGAATAGTAGATTTCTAGGCAATAATAATGAAATACAGTAAAACGTGTGAAAAAAAAACCCAGCCTATGACGGATCCCTGTCTTATATGGAAAAATTTATTGATCTATGAAAAATGAATATAATAATACGTGAGAAAATATATTACATTTACACCTGCTAAGATAGGAACTCGTTTATAACGCATTTTATTTCTTTCCTATGCGATTCCGCCTTAGAAGATTTTACTGTATAAAATTTTTCAGATTTTTAAGTCTCCAATACATAATTTTTTGATTAACGATATTAATTATAGCTGAAACATTTACATACGAATAGAGATTCATTAAAAAAATTTATAACCCAACCTAGGCCGCTTCTTTAAAATTGAAGATTATAAACATGAAAAAAAAGGCTAAAATAAGTATTTTTGGTGAAAACTCTTTCTTTTAACAAAATCGACGTAAAAATCCATGTCTTGTAGAAATTCCGTTGGGCTGGAGAGGACTCGGGCCGAGATTCCATTTTTTTCCGGTCCGGGCTTGGACCGAACTTTTAATTTTTACACCGGTCCGGGCCATTAATGTTTTTTGTACGGGGCAGGCTGGGCTCGGGCCAAAGTTTTAACTTTTATACCGGGCAGGGCCGAACTTTTATTTCTATGAGCCGAGCTCGGACCTGGAACTTTCGGCCCGTACAGACCCCTACAAATTATAACTAAGTTATTAAATAAAATTGTCCAACCTAATAATGCAATCAAGTTTAAATTATCAAGTAAGTCGGTGTTCTGCTTTACACGATTTTGTAAATTTCTAAATGCGAACCTACGACCATAAACATGAATTGTGAATTACAACCCTGCACGGTTCGAGTTTACGCCGGACCCGAAATTGACAAAATATTTTTTTTCGAACCGGCAACTTGATCCTAAGCACGAAATGAAAAAAAAATTCAATACTTAATGTAAAACAACTCAGTAAAATTCTGCAATCATATCTTTAAAATCAATTTTATATTTCGGAAGCACTAATCAACCCGATCTGCAGCAAAATTTTAGAACCAATGGCCAACACGTTTGGGTAGAATCGGGTTAACAGACCCGATACAAGATTTTAAATGTTGCTGTATATACATATTCCCGCAATTTACAATGAAGTTATGTATGTATATAATTATTTTCTTATTTATACCTTCCATTTCTCTTCTATATATTAAATACATATTAATATCCATATTATTATAAAATGAGACTCTATTGTGCATTGAAATTAATGAACAAAGTAGAAATTTATAGTTTGATACTAAGTTTGCTTGAATAACTATAAAAAAACTCTCTTTTTACTTATTCATTCATTTATAAAAAATACCTACCCTACGCTTTTTAATGAGAAGATCGAAGTGAGCAGAAGAATCGCACGTCCTGTCTCTTCTTGAAGCCGTCTTTCTTATAGGTGCACAAGTTTGTGGTCAATCGAATAAACATTGAACCGGGGTGCACATGAATGAGTTCTGGACAAAATGTGTACGGTTTTCGGTAACATCCGGCCGTTGTGACGACAGACTTTAACTGACAAGTGGCTAAATTCTTAAATTTTCCCGTCGCAGACTAAGGAATAAAATTATAATTTAGATTAAACTCGTAAAAATTTGACGTAATTTGGGAAAATCGGAACGTTCCACATAAATCGAGACACTTGGCAACACCACTTGTAAGTATCAGAACTCAACACCAAACCCATCCGAACCCAACAACAACGAAAAATGTTATCCTCAATTCGAGCCGTGGGCCTGGTCGGGTCGGGTGTAGGTGAAATCGGGCAATCTGAATCGATGCAAGACTCTAATTTGAGATATAATTCTGGGCACTTTTTTGAAAAATCAGCTTAAACAAAACCGACGCGTAAGAATCAAAACTCATCCAGAAACCGAAAAAATTATAGCCAAGCCAATCCGACTACCAAAAAAAAAAAAAAAAAAAAAAAAAAAAAAAATAGCGGCAAGCTAATCGGTGGGTCGCGTTTTCTATAAAATCTTTTTTTTTTAATCAACCTGTCCCCGGCTCGACACAACTCGTGTGCACGAAAAATCGGGTTACCCGGCCCGAAGCAGGACTCTACACTCAAGTCAAAAAATTTTCCCCGACGACGATTAAATTTGACCGCGACGGGGGGGGAGAGGGGGCATATGCCCCCCGGACCCCCCTCTGGCGCCGCCCTTGTGTGTGACATGAATGAGAAGCTATATCGGCTAGTTGTGCTGTAGGGATAGTAACTATTTGAATTATATTATTTCCTTTTGAGTATTCGCGTACTTAAAAATTAGCCTTTTGTGACTGGTCCTTAATTTTGGACACCAGTGTAGTCGCGAATCCCATAGTATTTATGTGATTCATTCTAATTGAGTGGTCTCAGGACTTTTAAAGCTTCAAAATTTAAGAAGTTTTAATTTATTTAGATGTTAAACACTTATCTTTTCTGAACATTTTCTTTTAATTGTTTCCTTGAAATACCGATTAGAATAGAAGTTATGGTTTTTAAATTATACCCGCTCAATAGCTGAAACGGCGTTTCCACAACTTTGAAGTCATTTTCCTCCAAATGACGTTTTTGGGCAAAACGTGCTGGATACCTCAAAATCATCTAAATATCTTTTCATGAAATTTTTAAAACATATATTTCATGTTAGTCTGTATAAACCGTACCTAAAATTTCCTTTTTATTGTTCAAAAAATGTTTTTTTAGGTGATTGTACTCTTGTAATTTTCGAAATTTTGTATTAGCTAAATACAACTTTGCATTAAAAATATAAAAATGATTTAAATACAAATTTATTTAAGTTCAGGGTAATTATTATAATAAATCGTATAAGTAGGTACCAAATGTTTTTTTTTCTAGTTGCAGCATTTATTTTGTAATCTTGCGCGTAAGCTGTTATGCCAATTTTCTGCTCGACAAACGTCTAACAGTTTCGAGCCTCCTATAAATACTAATTCTGCATCTTGGAATTTTTTAAATACATGAAATGAAAGAACATACATCTTTAATCCCAATAAAAATTGTGTTTTAAAATCATATACATTTTCAGACATTAAATGTTGAAAATGGTCTTTTTTTCTTTTTTTCCAATTTTAAGCGTCCTGAGACTCCTTAAATTAGTCTGTTTTAACAATTTGACGTTTATTTCTTTTATACTGCTACTGAACATTACATTACACATATATATCATTAAAAGTTGTTAACTAGGCATAGAGTACGCCGCTTTTGTCATTATGTATGTCGAAACTGTCCGCATCTTTAAGGATTAATATCTCGGGTAATTACTGACGATTTTTTCATTAATGACGAAATCATTATCAACAATGCATTTATACTTCTGCTACGACAGGTACCTGCAGCGCTACTCAACACTTTTGCTGAATGCCCGTAAATCGAAATTTGTGTGTAACAGAAAAATGCGCTTTTCTCAAAAACTATGTGACCTAGTGTTATCGCTATAATTTTCTTAAAGGTTTAAATTAACGTCTACTACCTCTAAATTTTTCATAATTTTAGTTTCAGTAAATTCGGAATTAGATAAGGAGGGGGGGGGGGACATATTTTTGGGCTACATTTTCAACGATATCTTTGAAAATATAATACCTAAAATTAAAATGAATATATTTTTTAATTCAGCGTTACGAAAGCTTTCACACGATACCCCACACGATATACAAAGAAAAGAGTTTATTTTTTAAGTTGCTTAACTAGCCCCTCTACATTTTTACTAAATATATTTATGAATATTGGATGTAAATTTCCAACTGGGCGAAAAATGTCCGGACCAGGATTCGAACCCGGGAACTCTTGGCTGAAGCCACAAGTGCTCTGCCAACTGAGCTATCCTGGACGATTCTGGTCGAACTGTTTCACCCAGCTAACCTTGCAGATTACAGCATCTGGTGTGAAACCTGGTTTAGCTCAACAGAATAAATCTCAGGTAATGGAACTCCAGAAATCGCTGGATACGAAATTATACTAGATTAATTGTGTTAAAATTAATCTAGTATATTTATGAATGTTTAATAATCTGAAAATATGTGGGTAAATAGTACTTATTACTTTCCCCAATTTGAATTTTCCACGTTCCATAGTTTACGAATAAAATGACGGTGACAGAAAGACAGACAAACACAGGAGGGATCTATAAAGGTTCCGTTTTTACTTTATAAGTAAGGAACTCTAAAAATGGCTGCGATATAGCATTTTAAAATTCTAGGGTGGCTACTACTTTGAAACAGGGCAGTGGATTAAAACAGATGTCCACCATAATTGGGTATAATTTATGAATTTTAGTAAACCTGGCCTCTCGCATATTTACGTTCATTGTTGTAAATATTGTGTAACACTTATAAGCTTTGAAAGAAAGGTATTCATAAAACATCCGCACACGTACGTACTTAATGGTGTCCGCACCGTCAAATTATCGCCAGGTTGATTGATACTTGGTAAAATATCTCCAAATTTTTCAGGCAAAAATGGCTCGCCATAAATGAAGCCATCTTGGCTATAGCGAACTAAAATGTCGACATTCTCGTTCAATTTCAATAATGACTAAAACTGGAAATTTTCTATGTTCACGTTCATGCATAAAATATTTTTTTTAAGTTATAGAGAAGCTATCTTTTCCTCGGCTACCAAAAGGACTCTTAAATAACATTTAATCTAGGCGGATGAAAAGAATTGTTTGAAAAACGAAAAAATATCATGATCAAGACGATTAAATGCTATCCACAGCATTCTCTGCAGAAATAGAACAATTTGGTGCATCTCGATAATATGTATAGGTAATACCAATATATTTAAAAGTCCTTCCGGCCAGTGCCGGGAGGAAGAGGTAGCTTTCATATTCCTTATTTTTAAAAAGCCAACTTATATTATTTAAACACACGAAGCTCAATTAATTGGAAACCGAATGTAGGAGATTCAATACTAATTTTTATGAATACTAAATCATTATGAATGAGAATTTCGCGAAATTAGTCAGCTTTATTCAAGCTGCTTTTATTTAAAGTCACTTATATTTGGCTTCCAAATTCGGCGATTTCTTAAAGTGCCTGCCATTTTAAGACAACATGGTAGATGAGGCTAACCAATGAACTTGGTCGAGACCTTAGTAATTGCTGTGCACATGCTCACTCATATCGGAATCGGTTGATATATACGAGTGCTGTCGCAGGCAAAAAATCAGATTTTTCAAAATGTCACCCACTTTAGAAATTAAAACTGCTATATCTGAGCCATTTTTTAAGATAAAGACAAACAAAAAATGCTCCTGAATCCTTATATCAAGGTCAAATACTTAAGAAAGAAACCTTTTTCAATTTCTAATTTTTTTGCACCTCACTTTAAATATAATTTTTTTTAATTTAATGGCCGCCATTTTGAAACAAGATGGCTGATGAAGCTGGCCAGCGAACTTGGTCGAGATATTGATGTATACTATCCACATGCCTTCTTCCATCGAAATAGGCGAATACGTGTGGTACCGCGTGACAAATACAAGATCGTTTCAAAGTGTTAGCCATGATAGAAATTCAAAGTGCTATAATTCAATCACTTTTTAAGATATAAACAAAAGAACAAATTTTCAGAAACAAAAACTGCTCCAGAATCTTTGTATCAAGGCCAAACACATAAAAAAAAATCTTTTTCATTTTCCAATTTTTTAATACCTCATTTTAAATTTTAAATTACATTTTTTTTAAAAAATGGCAACCCTTTTGAAACAAGATGGCGAATGAAGCTGGCCAACGAACTCGGTCGAGACATTGGTATGTACTATGTACAGACCAAGTTACATTCAAATCGGTTCACAAATACGCCTGTTATCGCGTGACAAAAATCAGGTCGTTTTAAAATGTCAGCCACAATAGAAATTCAAAATGTTATAACTCAGCCATTTTTTAGATGTAGACGAAATAAAACCTGTTCCGGAATCTTTGTATTAAGGTCAAACACATACAAAAAAAAAAATCTTTTTCATTTTCCAATTTTTTGGTATCTCATTTTAATTTTTTTTAAATTTTTTTAAATGGCCACCATTTTGAAACAAGATGGCGTATGAAGCTGGTCAACGAACTCGGTTGAGTTATTTGTATGTACTATGTACACACCAAGGTACATCCAAATCGGTTCATAAATGCGTCTGTTATCACGTGGCAAAAATCAGGACGTTTCAAAATGTCAGCCACGCTAGAAATTCAAAATGCTATAACTCAGCCATTTTTTTAGATATAGACGAAACAAAAACTGCTCCCGAATCTTTTTATCAAGGTCAAACACATAAGAAAAAAATATTTTTACATTTTCAATTTTCTGGTACCACATTTCAAATTTTAAATTTTTTAAAAAATTTTAAATGGCCGCCATTTTGAAACAAAATGGCGGATGAAGCTGGCCAACGAACTCGGTCGAGACATTTGTATGTACTATGTACACACCGAATTACATCCAAATCGGTTCATAAATACGAGAGTTACAGTGTGACATAGGTCAGATATATATATCAATTTTGAACGGAGGGTGGTTTCGGGGTCTGGGGGTCATGATCGATGAAAATATACCAAAATTTTTTGAAATCGCTTTCCTCCGAACGGCTGCAATAGGTAGCTTTTTGTAAAGAAAGCTACCTAATAATGTACATAAATTTAGAAATTCTCATTTTACATTTCGAAAATACTAAGCATGCACAAAGTAATTTGTTTTTATTCCTTATTGTTTATAATACATAAAATTACAGAAATAGTTTCTTTTAGCAAAAATTTTTTAATCATACTTTTGTCATTTTAGAAAACATACTGTTTTTTTTTTTTTAATTCTTCTTAAATTTATACATTTCATTATCGGTACAAAAAAAAAAAAAAAATACATTACAAATTAACTGAACTTTTAGACTGCGATTCATATTGTACTTTAAAAAATATATGCTTTAAATACCAGTAACTCTTAAACGTTCAGCAGAAATAGCCACATCTCTTTCATCTGCTTGAAACAGAATCTCTCCTTTCCTATTCTTAATAATAAATTTTTCAGCATAAGATGTCATAGAACTAGAACCTGGAAATATAAAATAAAATAAAATGAATTTGACATTTATTTACATATATTTTCATATTACAGGTTTTAATGACTTTACATTGGATATTGAATGTAGTATTTCTTACGAGAATTCTGACAGAAATTATATTTAATAAGCGAATTTTTGTTTATTTTCTAAAATCATATAAAGCACTCTTAAATGTCTTTCAAAGAAAGAGGTTATATATCTATATATATATATGAAGACGTGAGTTTCAAAAATCGCCTTATCCAAATATTCAAATTTTGGGAAACCACGAAAAAAATTGCGACCCCGTGCATCGAATACCTCCATTTTTTTTTGTAGACTTAAACTAGTTGCTCTGTGTTATCATTGTGTTAAGTTGGAAAATCTACTGTAATTTAATTGATTAATTAATTGGGGAAAGTTTCGGATAAGAAGAGTTTTCTTGGCAACCTATGGATAAGGAAGTTTTGATATCAATTTCTTTATTAAAAAAAAACATTGTTTATCATACTTGCTGAAAGAAATTAATAGTTTCTATTTTTGGTCATCGGATGATAATATTTTGCATTAAAAAATAATTCTTATGACAGCAATAAGTATGATTAAAATTTAGTATTACGTTTTATTATAAAAAAAGCAAACTTATCAACAATCAAATAAAATTTATCATAACTAGCTTATGATTAAAATAATTTTTTTAAATGTGATGTAATATAATCTATATAACATATAATATAATATAATATATATATATATATATATATATATATATATATATATATATATATATATATATATATAATTATATATATATATATATATATATATATAATTATATATATATATATACATACATATATATATATATATATATATATATTATATATATATATATATCCAAAAATAAATTAAACAATTAACTCATTGAGTTTTTTTTTAATATCATCGTAATCCTCCTCGATCATCTCCTTCTGTTCTGGTTCCTTAGAAATAATATTTTCATAGAAAGTAAGTTCTTCCATTTCTGACCAATTTTCATCAAAATGTTTTTTTAACAATGCGTGGACATCCTTAAGATTCTCTTGCTTCACGGGTACTCCCTCCCCCTTCATTTTAAATAGAAAGTCCAGTTTTTAGATGCCTCTAGCCCAACTTTTACACTCTGAATTTTGATATTCCAAGAATCTTCCGACATACACTTAAACAAATTTGAAGATGGCCATGGTTCTTAGTCTTTATATAGTACCTTATGGTAATGCCTTTGAAAGCGCACTGAGATGCACTTAAAAAAAAAGCTTTCAAGATGAACATTTTAATTTTCTGGATGTTTCATGGAAGGAAAGAAACCTGGACGGTTTCTTGAAGGAGATGTTTGAGATGTGAACTTCAAAATAAGTTATCTTATGCAGTTTTGTCTTTGCTTGAGAAAAATAGCTTGGTGGAAGCGTCATACATATTGTATTGAGAGAGTTGAATACTCGAGGTTCACTTTGTGATGAAAGCACTTTGAGAGGACCGGAAATGCCTTAGATTTATGCCTGAGAATAAAAATTAAATCTTTTAACACTTTCTGAAAGTAAGAAATATAGAGATTCTCCATTTTGAACTTTCATTTTATCTTCTTTTGCGTGTATTCTTTACTAGCCTACGTGTTCGTATTTCTTCTTCTCTTCTTCCCCCTTCCCCCACAAAATGCAAGAGTATACTCACTGTCCGTGATACATAAGACATGCTGATAAATTATTTAATTAGTTTGTATGGATAGAACAGGTAAAAACTTTATACGAAAAATGCAACATGTTGCAGAGAAATGAAGGAAAATTGCTGTGATAGTAGCTGATAAGCTAGGCGTCCGTTGATCTACGCATGCACGGAGATAAAGCTAGTTTTGTTGCCAACTCCCTAGTGGATAAGGCGAATTTTGAAACCAAACCAATATCTTAAGAACCCAAAAATAAAGGATAAATTTTTTTTGTTACTGATTATAGTGTTTTTTCTGTGCAGGTTTAGCAATACAATATATTGGAAGAGAAAATTCGATTTTTTAAATTTTGGATAAGCCCAGTTTTGAATCTCACGTCCTCATATATATATACAGGGTGTCCGGTCTCAACGGTGTCCAATGGCTAATTCCTAAACCATTAGTCATAGACATATAGTTCCAATTACAAAAATGTTTTAGATGAGGTAAAGATATATTTTAAAAGCGATTTGGGTCAATAAAAACATTTCTTAAAAAAATACGAAATTTAATTTTTTATACGGGCCCCCCTTATAAGTTATATTTAGTAAAATTTTCCTATTACACAGACAAGTAAGACAAAAAAAGTCCCATTCATATGACACTAAAATTGTGCGAGTTATGAAACTTTAAAAATGCATGACTTATGCTACTTTTCTTCTCTGAAAACAAATGAGTTCGCCTTGGATTTGAGGGGTCATATACCAAGTGCTTAAAGTATTCGAAGATCTTATTTCATGTGTATCTGCGCTTTGAAAATAATCGTACAAGTATTACGATTAAGTTAACATTTATTATGTTTCAGATTCGCTAAAATAACATATGTTTTATTTTGTCAGGATTTGAGACTGTTTCTTTAGTGATTTCTTTTAACAAAATTTATGTTATTTTTATAAGTTTTTATATTACTTCAACGATCGTATGTATGTTTTTCCAGTTCAAAATTTGTACTCGAACTTTAACTCACTTTTACATATCCGATCGAGATTACATTTTACATACTAGCGCAAATCCAATAACAAGCTAATATTATTATGATTTTCGGTGGTTACCATTTATACTTGTTTTACAGGATAACACAAAAAAATTTCGGATACATTACCGCCGAGAAGTTTAAGAAAGAGTTTCAGATTAGATAATACAGTACTGCGATTGTTGTTTTTTTTAACTTTTATGTATTTTTTAACACTAAATTCGAAAATTACATTAATTTTTAACCATCATGTCAGGATATTTCGCAAATCATAAATTGTCAAATTTAAAAAATAACAAAAATCGGATACTATAAAGTAGAGGAGATGGTTGTGTTTTTTAACTTTTGATAATTGATTTTTACGTACTTTTTTGCACTGAATCTGAAAATGACCTTCATTTTTAACCATCATGCTAGAAATTTTTTGCAAATCGTAAATGTGTAGGTTAAAATATAGCGAAAATCTCATACTATAAAACATATATAAAACTTTTTTTGTTTTATTTTATTTTATTTTATTCAATAATTTATTCGATATTTTTGCTTATCCTGGGATTCTTACAGCTAAATAGCTGAGTGGTCCGATGAGATGAGGGAGGAGATTCAACTTTAACTTTGAACTTTTTAACTTTTAAATTTGCGAAAAATCCTGATGTGATGGTTAAAAATGAAGGTCAATTTCAGATTCAGCGGTACAGAATACATAAGAATGAATTTCCAAAAGTTAAAAAAGATGACATAACCCAACTTTTGCAGGCTAGTGTAATCTAATAATATTTTAAAGTACGTATCATTTTGCAAAGAATTGAGGCTGTTAATTTAGCATCATTTTATTGAACAAAAATTCTGTTTTTTTTTCCCTTCTTACATGTTTATTACAAATTGTATATTTTGCATTAATATGTCAGAATGATTAAAGATTTCAAATTTATATTGCAATGTTAATTTTACTCTCAACCATTTTTTAATATATCTGACGAAATTATATTTCTCCTAAATTCGTGAATGACCCCCAATTTGCAGCAAAAAATATGCTCCAACATTAAACAGCTATTACTCGGTCAATTTTAATCCTAGAATAACGGGACTTTTTGTGCATTACTTATCAGTGTAAAAACAAAATTTTACTAAATATAACTTATAGGACCGGGGGACCGTAAAAAATTTTTAATTTCGTAATTTTTTAAGAATTATTTTTATTGTCCCAAATCGCTTCTAAAATATTTCTTTACCTGATTTTAAACATTTTTGTAATTGGAACTATAAGTCTATGACTAACGGTTTAGGAATTAGCCATTAGACACCGTTGAGACCGGTCATCCTGTATATATTCATTTGAGCAGATGTTTTGATTTTCATATAAAATCATTCAACACTTATTTTAGGTATTTTTAAAGCTATTATCTCGGGCCCTGGTAACGACGGGAGGTCAGGTAGTTAAGCATATATTTTAGAATTATTTTGACAACTAAAATAAAAAAAGAGACATTCTTTAAAAGGGGTAGGTGAGATGGGGGATGAAAGGGACATTTTGTCTTTATAAGCTTATAAAATAATGACATTAAAAGATATCAATGCCAAATTTTCACCTAATTCTCGTCTAAAACCTTTGCTTTGATACTACTAAAACCTCTTATCCTCAAGTACAGTAATTTAAAACGTATACGCATTTTTATAAATTGGGAGAAATGTCTCTTTTAACCGCATTGTAAGGGATGAATGGGACACTGTGCGGGGTTGAAAGGGACACACATAAATAAAACACCTTTATGAACATTTTTGGTTTTTATTTGCGATTACATTATTCAAAAATAAAAGATAATTAAACACAAATAAAAAAAATATATTTCAACATATGATAAAATAAAAACAAGAAAAATAACATGTTTACGCCTACTTGACAGGAAACAACTTTAAATCAGTCAAAAATTTTTAGAAAGATTTAGCTCTAACTGTCTCACCACCAGTTACGGGTTTAGGTAACTTCACAACAATATCATTAATGTTCACGTCATTCATGTCAATAGTATAAGTAAATACAAAATGGTTTTATTCTGTATTTGGGGGGTTTTTTTTAGTGCTTTTCTAGAGTTTGGGACTACAGTGCGACAGGAATATCACCATAATTATTCTGTTAGCTTTCGCAAATTTTATTGTCTTAATATTTATATCGCTTTCATAATTATCAATTAAGAGAAGCGCAGGATCAGTTATGGAACAACTAGAATATTTAGCTAATGTACAATTGCTTTAAAAGGCTTCTGCGGTCATGGACAAACTTTGATGAGCAAGTCCAAGTTTTTGGGAAGGGGCACCTCCGAGCATGAATTCCTTGAAATTCTTCCTTTTGAAAACGAATACTGTTGAACAGAGTTACCTGATGCAGAAACAAAACACAAACGTAGGACATGTTTACCACGTTCAGCTAATGTTACGTGAGAAATTTGTTTTTCACTACGTTTTGCTACTGTATTATGTGGTTTGTGCTCTGTGATAAGCCTGTTTTATCACAATTATATATTAAATTCTGTGTAAATTTATAGCGATCCATAACTAACTGAAGGTTTTAAAAAGATATCAACATTAGCTTTGTTGAAAATTGTACTGCTTGTTAAACAAATACCTATGGGCTTCTTAAGGGAAAGTAAAGAATTTCGTTGCATAAAATCGTGGAACCAATCAATTCTAGCTTGTTTCTTTGTTTGCCAAGATAGGGACATATTTGGAGAGTTCAAAGCAATTGAATAATCATATGCACAGTTATCAATTCATAGTTTGTATTAGATACTTGGAGCAAATAGGAAGCTAATCCTTTTTCTTGAGCTTCACTAATGGAAGCTTGATGGGAAAATCCTGGGGGTCAACCTGAGCGGTTGAAAGGTACATGTCCCTTTCAACCCCTCAGTTTCTGTCCCTTTCAACCCAATACCCACCTAGCGAAATTAAAATTTATTCATGCATGAGGGTATTTTAGCTAACAAAATATATTGATATTCACATAAAGTGCATACATTTTAGTGATAAATAACATAAATATTATAATGCTAAACACAATATTATGTGTTTAGAGAAAAAAAGAAAAGCAGCATCAAAATTTACTTTTTATATCAAAAACAGGTTTTGCTTTCATCACCTACAACGTTGCAATTGCTGATGTTCGTTGTAAGGATTATTATGACAGAACAAGTATCGTCATCGATTGAGCCAAAGTTGGAACTTTGTCAATTTTATTTTTTTCCTGAAATTATGAGTCTCCCTTTCATCCCTAGTCTCTCCTACACGATAAAATAAATTAAAACTATTTATTTCCAGAGGAGATATTTAAAAAATACGAATGCATTCCACGCTCATATAATCAACATTAGCGTAGACAATCTGATATCTCACTGACCGACACCCAACTGATCGGATCGGGATGATGCTAATTTAGTTAATTACGAGTATTGTTCTGTTAATGTTTAAACTGGACTTCAAATAAAGATTTTGGGGTTCAGGTAAGGTATAATATATGACTTGTGAAAGATTCTTCGATGAGTTATAATAAAACGTTACAAGTATACGAAGATAAAACCAATCCCTCGAAACCAGTTTTATATATTTTTAAAATATTGTATATAAATAATTGCTTGTGTTTGTACAATAAGTAAACTTTTTTTGTACACAAGCGCATTTTGAAATATTCTTCCAAAGACGAAAACTAATTTTTTTTAAATAAATAATTAAATCTGTTTCAGATATTATTTTCTATTTATATTTTCTACAATTCATAGTACAAGGGAGCGCTTTTGTAATACTCACCTATTAGAAAGTCCCATGTTAAGATATAAAAAAAAGATTATTCATTATTTAATATTTTTTCTTAAATTCGGTTTTCACCTAGAACATGTGAAAGTCATTAGAAAACGTTCGATATTAACGCATGATTCTACATTCTATACTAAATTTTTATAAAGTGCATTCCAAAATTTTAAGGATTTTTAAAGAATCAAAAGATAAAAAATTTTACTGAAGTAAAATTTAAAAAAAAATTGTCTTTATTTTTTTAGGAATATAATTTTTCAGAACTTAGTATGTAAGTGTTGAATATCAACTTTTTGCCAATGAAACAGAAATCTTGATAAATGTAATAGGATAATCCATAATCATCTTTTTAAGCTACCCCACATGTTTACACCGCATTTTGATATCTATGAGGTAAACCCTATTTCACTAGGGAATACCTTTAAAGCATTTATAAACTTTAAAACTAGTACTTTACAGAAGGAGCTTTGTTCCAACAAATTATTCCTGACACCCTAGTTTTAATAACGTTATTTAAAAAAGATTTAGAAATAAAATTCTCACCATTCTAAAAGTGTACCTGTATAAAAGAAGAAGAAGAGTATGCATTGCCAAATGACATGTGGTATTATTTTTTATAACAGATAATGGAAATAAACACAGATAAATAATGATCTTTTTTCAGTATTAAGCACGTTTTAAATAACTGCAGTTATAATTGAATTTGGCGCAGGTTCTTCAATATCGTACCGCTATGAAAACTACTCTCACTTGAATATGAAATGATGAAATTCAATTATGCACAGTGGTATCGTCAGTGTTTAACAAATAGAGGAATTTACACGTTTTATGATAAAGTGATCCCAAGGTTAATTGCATAAAGATCTGCGTTTCACAAAGCAAGGAAATACAGTGTAATTAAAAAAGTTAATCTCTGCCTACGGTCTTCACTGATTAAAACATATGAACAAATATGAGATTTTATTCAAAAAGGTACTATGTCAGTGTAATAGAAATATCAAGAAATGTGTTTGTTTAAAGGATCCTCGATCAAGTCATTCCCCATACATCAGACCTCTTAATCTCAGTTTTTATTTTATTAAACGGAAATTATAAAATATACTGGCCCATCATTGAAAAGTAATTCGTTTTTTTTTTTTCGGTTCAAAACATCTCATTTTTTTTTCTATCCCCTATAGTCTGTAGATTTTCTCTGTACGACTATACGGTTTGTTCGTAGTTATAAAATGCTTTAACGCAACGCGTCCGTTGGCTTAAAGCGTATTGGAGTGCTATAAACGCATTTTACGCAAAATGACTTTTTTCAAATTGGGTGCGATCAGTACTCAAAAACTATTAAACCGATCTCGCTAAGTTTTTATTTAAATTAAAGGTAATATAAGTTTTTGGAGGTTGGACGAGTTTCAATCATTTATATAAAAAATTAACATTTTTAGAAGCACGCCAACGTGCGAAAAAAGAGGTCAGAAACAGACCTTTTTAAATGGCTGTCACTTTGTATATTTTCAACTGTTCGAACTTAAAGTGCTTAAAGCTCCAGACAGTATTATCTACTTTCATAATCCTGAACGAAAATTGATTGCAGACAACCCTGGCAATCTATCGGATCCCATCCGATTGGATGTGCACGACGCGCCTGCTAAGACAACTCTAGCCACATCATGATGTTTTTATTAATTTTTTTTTTATGTTCTTCAAATGATAATAAATATCATGCAAAAAACCGTAAGCTAAAGTCTTCATTTCTATTGTATAAAAATTGCTAAAACAACATCCTTTATTCGGTCTTCTATAGGCTAATCTCCCCTTATAAATTTTAGAACTTTTTCAAAAAATATAAAGCTTTGGACTGGTTTTCTTCAGGGAAACATAATTTGTTAAATGCTTAGAAAATTCAGTATATTATTTTCCATAAACGCTCACCTGAGTATAAAACCGGTACTAGTAAAACTCACGTTTATCATCTTTTGCAGCAGGATTGACTGTAAAATATTTGAATGAATTTTTTTCTACAGAAATTATATTTATGTAAAGATTTACAAATTAATAAATGATTTAGTTTTAACAGGTTACCTTACATTATTTTTAAAAAAGAGACAAAAGACTAGTTTTCAGTGATAAAAAGGCGCTACTACTTTGTCAAAAAATAGCGTTATCGTGCGTTGAAGGTATTCATAATATCAGATATTACGCTTCCACTTTATTTAACATAGATTCATCATCACTGTTGCATATGAGAGTATAATGAATATATCTACCTACCTTTGAAATATTGTTTTGTAAATTTAAATGGAAAAGCCTTTTTAGAAGTAAATTGCGAAATTAAATATTTCACATGTATACTTACTGAAATACGATGCAGATTACATAAAAAACTGAAAAACGATATTTCTACATAGTAATTTTATAAATTGTTTTAATTTTAAGTTTAAATATCTCTATTTTTGAGTACATAAACTTTACAATAATTCACAGTTGAACATAGAAAACATTGACTGACAAAACACATTTTAAATGATATTTAAATATACAGAATACATTATATTTAAAAAAATTGTAGAAAAATTATACCTAGGCAAATATTTAAATAAATAAATAAATAAAAGATGTAAAATAGAAAATAAAGAAATAAGAAAATATCTTTCTAAAATTTGAGTAATGTTGGAAATGCATCTGCTTATTCGACATTTTTCTCATGACAAAATTCAAATATATTATTTCCAAAAACATCTAGACCAGGCGTTTCCAACAACTCAACCGCGAGACGCAGAGCTACAACATTTTTCGTATATTAATATTTGCCTTATTTAATTGGTCGAATTTATTTTAAATTTTTCGATTAAATAAGAGGACGATTACCATAAGAAATTATTGGTATTTCCGAAGTTTCCTGTTGATTTGTTGAAAATCCTTCATGTAGACAATAACATCGGTAAAACATTGAAAAGTAACATTGACACTAAATAAAAATATATATAATTATTTTTCCACAGTTTGCTCACATTTCAAAAATCCAGTAAACATATTTCGTATCCGAGGGTGTCTTGCATAATAAGATTTATCAACGAGTTGTATTGTTGGGGTAAAGGAAAAAAACTAGTCCGCGTTTTCACCGATAGATTCATTATTAAGATCCACGTTATTAAAAAACATAAAAAATAATATGATTATAAAATAGTTATTTATTTGAAATTGAGAATATGCTATACTTTTCTTTAAGAACCTGTGTCTTAAAAGCGCCACCTATCTGTTAAAATGTGATTTTTTTGCCTTAAACAATTCGACGCTTTGACAAGTCTTATGGTGTAAAGCGGACATTTATTTAGTTTTTTTAAATATGAACTGATTTAAGGGGCATATTTAGCTGTCATTTTTATATATAATGACAGCTAAATAAAATTCGTATTTAATGCTAAAATTCATTATTTGTAGAAAGATAGTTCTGAAATTTTTATTTTTATCTTGTGTACTAGAATATAAAACATCATTTGCATAACAGAACTTTGTATTCTTAACAAATAATTTTTGTACATTTTTTAATTTCATGTTGCACAATGATCTCAACTTGAAATGCTACGCAAGTTTGTATAAATGCATGTGGTTTGGTTTCTAACTAGTAGAACTAAATTTCTAACTAGTCTAAATAGTATTTATATATTTTGAAGCAATAGACTAACATGCCGTTGCTTTAGAACGACAATGTTATGATGTAACTTCCACTTAACGGAGCAGTCTTTTGTGAAACATGAGAAAAAAACTTCCTTTCTCTGTAATTTACTAGGTAATTCAGAACCTCGCTAACTCTCAAAATACTCGCTAGAATGCATTCTATGCTAGTTCGAATTTTGTATAATGCAAAACAAATTCAGTATATGATGTCATTTCATTTTAGTGAGTTTTATCAATTAGAAACGTGTTATTCAAAGGCAGCGATGTGATCATTGTAGTCTTCCTAATTGGGCTTTACACACTTCATCTAATGAAATAAGAAAAAATATACTTATTTTTCCACACAGCTTAATCTGATCCCTGAATTTTAAGGCTTCTAAATGCATTTAAAGCGTATTCTCAAAGAATGCATTTCCCCGATCAAATCTGCCAAACTTATTTGACGGGTTCATTTTTTAACGTAAAAACACGCAATCAGCAGGCATGACAGTTGAAACAGTTTTTAAACGAATAGATCTTTTCAATTTCCAATAAATTTGTTACAGCTTGATTTATAGACAATTGTCGTAACATGCCAACCTTTCTCGACTGTCGCGTCCGAAAATGCTGTTCATATTTGGCAGGATTTTCTGACATTCCAGTTCTTTTTATCCAAAATGTAAAGCGCTATTCGATTTACTAATTTCTGTATAAGATCACCTATCAGTTATATGCGTTTACGATTAAAAATGAATTTCATGAAGGTGCCAGAATCTAGACGGTTTGAATTTGAGAACAGTCTTTAAATATTCGAAAAAATCGTTAAAATAGTTTTTTTTTTTTTAATACGGTTATCATAGTATATATTGTTCTGAGCTATGTGCTGTAAATGTATTTAAATATGTCTTTATTGGATTACGGATGAATAGATTCACAACCAATAATTTCGTTAAGTTAATTGATGTAAACTAAAATCGATCATTATTGTAGTTAAATTCTCTCCGTAAATACCAATACACCTTAATAGCTCTTCTACTAAAAAGGATCATATTCAATAAATTTCCTTTAGATAATGAGTAAAATTTTTGGATCACACTTCCGTCAAGCCTTGGTTACTTTCAATGAAGTGAGATGCCTCAGGTAAAATTGGAATTTTTCCAACGTTCAGATTGCTGAAAGTATTCTGTAAAGGAAGGTTATACTTCTGATATACCTATAGAAAAATATAAATTTAAATTCATGCGTGAACGATCTACTAAACGGGTTTTACAAAAGGAAAGTTGAAAGATTAATAATATAGAAAATCTCTAATCTAATGTATAATCTTTCTCTTCGGAAAACACTTTAGGCATTCGAGAAAGGATATCATCAAAAGCGTTTAATAATTAAGTAGAGAAAGGTAAACCAGGTTGCATATTATTAATTAATAAATAATATTAAAAAATATATCCTTCGTTTCAGGATAAATTATTGTTATAAAGTTGAAAATATTCTGAAATATTCAAAGTTATTTATTCTATTTCAAAGGTAAAGAAGAAGCTGTTTGAAAGAGAGCTTTATGTTTCATAAATTTTTCTCTTTGATTGTATGTAATAAATTTGAATTGAAATTTTACCAAGCATTGTTAAGTATTCTTTGAGTAAATGTAACATTGTATAAGATAATCTCTGAAATTATAGCAAAATGTATAGAATATGATAAATAAAACAACTTTTCTTAATTTTTAATTGCATCTGCGAATCATACATCCTTTACGATGTAATTAATTGTAATCATTCGGATAAAAACAGAAGTACATCTTTGGTTTTTTGGAATCTTATAAAGGGAAATAAATTACAAAAATGGAGAAATTTTAGAAATATACCATATTTGCGGAACCACCTGTGTTTTCCCCATGCCCCATGTTAACCACAATGTCTTACAGGTAAAATAAATAAAAATGCAATAATATGGCGATCACAATAACGGAGCTCTGTACATTCCCGCACCTAAATCGTTAAAAGACAGTCAGGAGAAAATGAACTTTCTTTCGGACAATCATAGAATAAAAACATCGGCATTATAAGTAAGAATGTGCATTTTCTTTGGTCCACGTAACAGAATACTGTAGGATTTCCCTTACAAAAAAAATCAACCAAATTATGTAGCATTTAGGGAAACTCTATATCCTATGGCATATATATAAATTTTGATATTTAAAAAATAAATCTTTTCTTGGAAAAATGTCTTACGCAAAATATCTAACCAAAGTCACGAATGGTTGTCTTATTCGTCTATTCTTTCATAATCGGGTTCATGGCCGATATTGAAGACGAAATCGCTAAAATAGCTTTAAAATCGCTGAAATACGTACTTAACTATTTTTCTAGCAGATTTGTTTAGCTGTATTTTATGATCTAATCTAAAACTGCAGATATGGCAAAATGACTTAAAATTTCCAAACCCCATTTAACCATTTAGTGGTTGAAATTCTAAAATCACTAAAATACGTGTTTATCAATTTTTTAGGCGATTTATTGTGCTACATTTTACATTTCTAAATAAAACTGCTGCTGAGATATGGCAAAATAACCTAAAACTTTCGACACCCATTTAACCTCTAGGGGTTGATTATTGCTTGCCTAGGTCGTAACAGCAATCTACTGTCTAAATTTCGTGATCATGACTTTTAACGTTTCAACTTTGCGTTGAAGTCAGTTAGTCAGTCAGTCAGGAGTTCTGTCTTTATTACATTAGTATAGATTTAAAATAAAAAGTTAAAGAAACGAAAGCATGCGGAAGTCTCACAAACTAAGAATTCATAAATTTGTGATTATTTTAGCGAAATTTTTACGGAAGAATCTTAAAACTTAAATCAAAGAAATGTTTAGCATATTTCGTGTGGAAAAATATTTCTGCGGACATAGATGTTTCTTAATATGCAATTTTTTTAACAAAATAAAAAGTATGATTTAATATAATTTAAACAAGTAATGCATTACTAACTTAAAAATTAATTAAATTTATGTAGAAGTTAATAGACGCTATTAAGTAAATTTAATCCAGAATACGGTTTACATTGAATATCAAAATAACCCCATTGTTTACGTTAATAAAATACAATATATTATTACTTTATTTTTTATTTATAAACGTGCAATCAAACTTTTAAATTCAGCTCCATTAATTTTGTTCTAAACTTAGAGCAATGTCATATTCTTTCAATCTTTGAAAAAGTATTAAAATCTGTTTAAATTTAATTCTGATAAAAATGAAAAAGTTTAAAATAAGTAATAATAGTTTGTAAAAAAATCTTCTAATTTCTGGCTCTTTCCATGTCAAGTAACTAAATTTAGATGCAGTCCCTGATCAATCCTATTCAATTTTGAGGCAATCACGAAAGGACGTTCTGATAGGCATAAAATGGACATTTGCAAAGTGTAGGAGTAACAAGTAGAATAGTTGGATCATCAGGGGTCCTTCTGTAAAGTTCACTATTTCGAAAAATAAACAAATTACCAGGTTTGGTCACCTTACGGCTCATGATGTGAGAAACCTTACAAATTGAAATTTTGTGGCCAAGTACAACTTTTTGTGATGATAAATATAATTGAAGTACTAAAGATCTGAAATCAATAGCTCCATCAGTACTTGGCTTCAAACAAGGCCATACAGCCTGTTGCGATGAATTTAACCCTTACATTAACAAGCTGTAACTACAGAACAAATTACTGTAAAAATTTGTCACTTTAAATAGTTATTTACGGATATTTCATAGAGCTGCTGAAGTAGAAAGGGACTTCTACTATGATTACCGCACATATAACTGATAATAACACACATTATTAGTAAAAAAATATTTACTTTATTTTTAGGTCTCAAAACGCCTTTTTTGCGTGAGATACGCAACTATATCGCTGTGCAAATTAAAGCCCGGTTACGCTCAAATGTTTCTTTAATGAATAAAGATAAAATTGCGATAAAGTGTAACCATGTAGTAAAACCACTATGCGCTATCTTATTAAAGTTATTCTCGCACCGTCTAGTGGAGAAATTTGGAAGTTGTCGATTCTATTTCGAGAAATTCGAGAAATAGCGAATACATGTCAATTACAACTGTGTAGAACATCCTCAATTTATTAGGAAATGATGTCTTAAATGTAAAAAAAATATATTTATTAAACGTTCTGAAATGTTATTTTCTCTACACTCAGTCATCGTATTAAATAAGTCACTAATCGTTTGTAGAGGTGTAACAGTTTAAATGAGATATATATTTCCGTATAAAACTAACACGTGTAAACAATGTACTATTTATTTAATAAGAAATCTGAGTAAAGTATGCTCAGTGAGTCCATAATTTGCAGCTGTCTATGTAAATACATGTTAGTGAAACAGTACTGCTGCTGATGCTGGACACAATTAGCATACTTAACTTGAAATTTAAAAGAATTGTACCTAGCTTATATATGTTAGTTTTACTAGAAAATATACATATCCCTTTTAGTATCATTTTATTCATTGTGTTCACAGTGTTAATTTATATTTTCATCTTATACACCATTTCATACTAAAAAGAGAATGCTCCACACTTTTGTAATTGTCATGTTTTCACCATCTCTCATACCTTTCGATATAAGGTCGATAACGTCCAAGTTAAGCCAGTTGGAGCGCTGAACCCAATCTCATATGATTGTGCATAATCATTTTACTATAGGTAAGCACTTCTTCCACAATTCTAGCTTTATCCGTTCGTTAGATATCTGAATGTAAACGGCATTTATTTTGTACACGGATATAGGTGTGAATCTCATGCAAAGAATGTGTTTTGATCCTTGCATTTTTTTACCTTATACGAGCTAGGTTGAAAATGAAACAGAATTTTTCTTCTCAACAAAGATCTATTCTTCCCAGTGCAACTATAGGTAATAAAATCGGAAGCGGCAATTTTAACTTATGGCTGTTGAGAGTGGGCTTAAATTTAAGAGTTTATTTTTACGGGATTTCAAAAATGAATAAATATTTAAATAAGAAGGAAACGGCACCAGCAGTTCTATAACATGTTCAAAGGTAATTTATAGGTAAAGCGACAAATATTTAAAGTAATTTCTTCTGTACTATAGCTTGTTAAAGTAAGGGTAAAATTCCTTGCGACAGGTTGCATGGACTACTTTGAGGCCGAGTAATGATAAATATATGTGCATTTCTGATCTTTAATACTGCAATTTTCTTTTTCAATACAAAAAGTTGTACTAGATCATTATGAACAATATAACAAAATTGGTTTTTTCCGGCTACAGTGAAATAGCGAACTTTACAGAAAGATTCCTGGTTCCCCAATTATACTGATTCAAACTTCTATAGTTTGAAGATATCCATTTCAGATTTTAAGGTCTATATCTATGTCCAATAGTGACTACATCGAAATTGAACGTCGTCGAGAAGAGATCCCTTAGGCCAGTTGACATATGAACTGACATATGAGTTGAATGACTCATATTTATAATTTTTCAGTGGATATTGACAAAATGGATCTTGTTTGATGGAAAGGATTATGCAGATAATCTACTGAGAACGCAAATTAATTTCTATGGACATGTTATAAAGGTATCGAAGACAAACATTTTTCAGGCCAAATTGAAATCTAGGTAAGGTAATTCGGGGGAAGACGCCACATGAAAATATGTTTTGCTTAGTAGAGCCAAACTTGAAATGATAAGATAAAGAAAAAATGTACCACAATGCTCTTTAATGTTTAATTGATTATGTACACTCATTAATTCCTTTCCCAGTATTTAAATGAATTTAATGTTAAATAAATTCGTGTAATTGTGGCATGTTCCCCCATATATACGGGGAAGATGCCACCTATTATGGGGGAAGATGCCACATCACAGAAAATAAGAAAAATAAGACTAATATTGGAACATTACCTGCGAATTAACAATAACTATGGTCAAACAAACAAATCTGTAAACTGAAATATTTTTTTTTTCGAATTTACTTTTCTAAAATTAATAATGGCACAAGCCTGCACAATATTTCATTTAGTGCAAATGATCACCAATGCAATCTTTGTGAAACTATTTCTTGCATTCGATGCACTAAATCCAACAACATTTGAGACCTTTTTTTAGCGTAAAAGTATCCTTTACATATACACTATATTGCCATTAATGACCGGCAACTTTCAATTTTAGACATTTTGTCGAATATTTTGAAGTATACTTGACAGATTCTTCTGGAATTTCAGGATTGAAAAGAACAGGTATGACCTCATATTTAGCAATGTCGATTTGATTAGGGGGGCAATTAGGGGGCCAGCAAAAAATCAAAGAAAAAAAATAATACTTGGGATCACCCTGTAAAATAAAATGCATGAAATGATCTATCACTATCGAATATAAATAAACAGACATTGTGAAATATGTGTATTCTTTTGTGTAAGAATAGAACGTATATTAATAGAGATATAGCGATTTATTTAAAAAAATTAAAAAATTCTTGCAGGTTTTTTGCTTATAACATGCAGGGTTTTCAACCAAATTTAACGCCGGTTTCATACAAATTGACAAAATTTAGTAGAAACAATGTAGTGTAATTGGAATATAAATATTTTGAATATTTTAGGAAATATCAGCAGTTGTATGAAATAATTTTTATCTGCGCATCAACTCTATGGAGCAACTTATTAAAAAAAAGTCCTTCAGGCCAGTGCGGGGAGGAAGAGGTAGCTTTCATATTCCTTATTTTTTAAAAGCCAGCTTATATTATTCAAACACACGGAGCTCAAACTAGTGGAACCCGATTATGAATATTAAATACTAATTTTTGTCAATATTGAATATAATGAGAATTTCGCGAAATTAGTCAGCGTTATCAAAGCTGGTTTTATTAAAGTGATTCATATTTTGTCGCCAAATTCGGTGATATCCCGAATTATACTAATAATTATATTAACCCGAATTATCGGTGATAGCCCGCCATTTTAAAACAACATAATGGGTGCAACAAAGCTCACCAATGAACTTGGTCGACATCTTAGTAATTCCTGTGCACATGCTCACTCATATCTAAATCGGTTGATATATACGAGTGCTGTTGCAGGCAAAAAATCAGATTTTTCAAAATGTCACACACATTCGAAATTCAAACTGCTATATCTCGGCTTTTTTTTTTTAGATAAAGACAAAACAAAAAAAAAATGATCCGAAATCTTTGTAACAAGCTGAAGCACATAAGAAAAAAATCTTTTCAATTTCTAATTTTTTTTACCTCATTTTAAATTTAATTTTTTATTTAATTTTTAAATGGCCGCCATTTTGAAACAAGATGGCGGATAAAGTTAGCAAACGAACTCGGCCGAGAGATTGCTATGTACTTTGCACATGCCTTGTCACATCCTAATCGGTTCATAAATACGTGTATTATCGCGTGACAAAAATCAGATCGTTTCAAAATGTCAGCCATGCTATTCAAAGTGCTATAATTCAGCCATTTTTTAAGATATAGACGAAACGAAAAATGCTCCGAAATCTTTATCTTTGTATCAAGGTCAAACACATAAGAAAAAAAAAAACTTTTCAATTTCTATTTTTTTGTACCTTATATTCATTTTAAATTAAAAAAAAATAATGGCCGCCATTTTGAAACAAGATGGCGCATGATGTTGGTCAACGTACTCGGTCGAGACATTTGTATGTACTATGTACACACCAAGTTATATCCAAATCCGTTCAAAAATACGCGTGTTATCGGGTGACAAAAATCAGATCGTTTCAAAATGTCAGCCACACTAGAATTTCAAAGTGCTATAACTCAATCGTTTTTTAAGATATAGACAAAACAAAAAATGCTCCGGAATCTTTGTATCAAGCACAAACACATAAGAAAAAAATCTTTTCCGATTTATAATTTTTTGTACTTCATTTTAAATTTTAAATTTTTTAAATTTTTTTAAATGGCCGTCATTTTGAAACAAGATGGCGGATGAGGCTGGCCAACGAACTCGGTTGAGACATTGCTATGTACTATGCACATTCCTTGTCATATCCAAATCGGTTCATAAATACGTGTATTATCGCGTGACAAAAATCAGATCGTTTCAAAATGTCAGTCATGCTAGAAATTCGAAGTGCTATAACTCAGCCATTTTTTAAGATATAGACAAAACTAAAAATGCTCCAGAATCTTTGTATCAAGCCCAAATACATAAGGACAAATATTTTCCAATGTCTAAATTTTTTGTGCCTCATTTTAAATTTTTAATTTAAAAAAAAATTTAAATATCCGCCATTTTGAAACAAGATGGCGGATGAAGCTGCCCAACGAACTCGGTCGAGACATTGGTATGTACTATGTAAACACGACATTTTTTCCAAATCGGTTCATAAATACGAGAGTTACAGTATGACAAAGATCAGATATATATATATATATATATATATATATATATATATATATATATATATATATCAATTTTGAACGGAGGGTGGTTTCGGGGTCTAGCGGTTATGATCAGTGAAAATATACCAAAATTTTTCGGAATCGTTTTCCTCCGAACGGCTGCAATAGGTAGCTTTTTGTAATGACTACCTAAAATCTAGTCATATATCGTAAAAATTCAGAAAGATATCGGCGTTAGAGTGAGCAAATTTTTAGTTGTTCTCTAAAAGCAGCTGAATTATAAGGGATTTTCCACAAATTGTCAATTTTAATTTTTAATTTTTTTTAATTTTCATTTCTTATTGATGCTTTAGATCTTCTTGGATAACCACCAGAACGAGCCTATACCATGATCAAAAGAAGTATCAAAATCGAAGCATTTTTTCCAAATCTACTCGTTGATACTCACTAAATACTAACTTTTTTCTGAAAGTCAGTTAATAAAAAATGACAATTTGTGTAAAACCCCTTATCATTAATCTGCTTTTAGAGAACAACTAAAAATTTGCTCACTTTAATGCCGATATCTTTCTGAATTTTTACGATATTTGACTAGATTTTTGTTAATAAGTTGCTCCATAGAGTTGACTATTAAATTATGTAAAATGATCCTTGTTATGGTTCGCGCATGCGCAGATAAAAATTATTTCATACAACTGCTCATATTTCCTAAAATATTTAACATATTTATATTCCAATTACACTACATTGTTTCTACTATATTTTGTCAATTTTTCTGAAACCGGCGTTAAATTTGGTCGAAGACCCTGTATGTTGTAAGCAAAAAACATGCAAGAATTTTTTAATTTTTTTTAAATAAATCGCTATATCTCTATTAATATAATTGCTATTCTTGCACAAAAGAATACACGTATTGCACAATGTCTTTTTATTTATATTCGGTAGCAGTAGATCATTTCGTGGATTTTATTTTACAAGGTGATCCCAAATATTATTTTTTTTCTTTGATTTTTTGTTGGCCCCGTAATTGCACCCCTTAACAAATCGACATGCTAAATATGAAGTCATACCTGTTCTTTTTAATCCTGAAATTCCAGAAGAATGTGTCAAGTATATTTCTAAATATTCGACAAAATGTCTCAAATTGAAAGTTGCCGGTCATTAATATCAATATAGTGTAGCACAAAAATCACAATCATTATCCTCATCAAAACTATCACCACTGGTAACCAGACGAATTTCTTTACTTGGGGAAGACGCGCTTACACGTCTCTTTTACTTCTATTTTTCGAAGGTTTCTTTTTATTTTGTTACCTTTTCCGCATAGTTTTTCTTCTCTTTGATGCAGTTAAGACCTCTGTTGCTCGTTTCTTATGCATCATATGGTTCAGGTTTTCTGACCTGAGGAATAGGACTGATTTCTTCTAGGCAGGAAATCCCTTTTTCTGTGCTGGTGGAGGCATCTGCTAGTGACAATCCACTGCCACTAGATCTGCTGTTGAAAACAACTGCTGGTGTAAGCTCACGTGATATGTTGGTGGAAGCATCTGCTGGGGTAGGCCTATCGTCATATGCGCAGCTTGTGTAAGCAACAGCTCTATCACTAATGGAACCCTAAGAAATATCAAACGCATGTTATGGGATTGCTTGTGGGTTATAGGGATAAATTCCAGTAACTGAAAACACAGAAGTGCCACTTCATACTGTGGCTGCCTTGCTCCAAGCTGCATTAAGAAGAGATCAAATTTGATGTCTTGAAAGTTTACGATATCTCTTGCTGTGGATCCAGGCGTTCAGGGTTTGTCGCAATTTGTTGTTAATGGTTTGTAAAATGAGTGATCATGTGTCTGTAAGTACTGGGTAATGTGATTTGGACAACATAAAATAATTAATTAATTTTTGTCTTCATTTCAACTTATTTCTGAACCATGTTGCGTCTTCCCCCAAGTGTACGAGGGAGATGCCACACGCTCTTATATCCGTTTTGCTGCAAGATTGTAACTGCGTCTTCTTTCCTTGTGTGTGTAACAGAGTGTAGAACTCATTAATATTGCTAATATCTCATTTTATCCGTTTATAAATTTTAAATATGAGTAACGGAATAGTATAAGAGGTTTACTCAACCAGTTAAATTGTTACGAGATCCAAAAATAATGGCGGTTAAAGGCGACAATTGAAGATAAGTTCACAAACCGCGTGCATACTGGGAAAAGACTCCTCTCACAAGCCGGTCTTTATTGGCATCTGCTGACACATAAAAAAATACTAGGAACAAACTTGCGTCTTCCCCCGAATTACCTTATATATATATATAATTGTTACATTATTAAATCTTCCTTCGCGATATTCACCTGTTTTATGCTAAATTACCGCAATATTCACTAATTCCTTTAATAAAATCTATCATTAATTGTATTACATTCCCCTTAAATTAATTATTATCTTGACCAATTTACTCAAATATAAAGTTTTAGTTATTTTTAAATTATATCGTGATTTCCGATCATTTCTGTGAATTCGAATGATTTTCGAGAGAAATTTCTTTTTTTATTCCTAGCTTAATTTCGCGCCTTGGGGGTTTATTTATTATAAAATGCGTCCACTTCAGATTGCACAGAACTCTTTATTTATTATCCCCATTGGTCGTGACGTAGACAGTACGCGTATCCCTTATTCTCGCATTCGCCAGAGCGCGCGCTACGTCATGATTTGTATTTCTCACCCAAAAAGCAGATGCACGCCAGCTTCCGACACATTTTGCTCTAGTTTTCAATGCGTAAACAGCCCCCTGACTGTGCGTCCGACTCAATGTGTATTCCAATGATTTACCCTAACCATTTTTACGAAGAGTTATGCTCGACATATTTAAGAACATGTTGTGATTGCCCTTTTCAAAAATGTATGGACTGTTTCTATTCTACGATTACTTAAATAAAATAATGGAACTATGAATCGCCTTGTTTTTGCATATCGGAAAAACACCTACTGATTTTACTCATTGCCTTGTTCAGCCACTACACTGTAAAAAAATCCGAGCAGTATTCCTGTAGGAATCGGAAAAATAGTCGCCCTTATTGTACCGGAAAATTTTCCGACCCAGCTCGGAATAAAATCCATAAAAAAAAGGAAACATTCATTAAAACGGTACTTTACGGATTTTATTCCAATTTTACGGATTTTATTCCAATTTTACGGATTTTATTCCGATTTTACTGATTTTATTCCGAGCTGGGTCGGAAATTTTTCCGGTACGATAAGGGCAACTATTTTTCCGATTCCTACAGGAAATCTGGTCCTATTTTTTTTTTTTTTTTTTTTTTTTTTTTTTTACAGTGTACACGACTGCAACCATATTATTATGCTGCGAATTGACGACTACTTTTCTCTATTAATTCGGCGGCAATGACAAATGCTGCTGACTGATTTATATGCTGCTCATCTGCTGACTTTCATTTAATAACTTCTATCCATCATGCATTATATTACAATATGCACGAACGGATCGACACGATTCATCAACTTACGTGGTATTTACCTATCGCCTACCTAACTTCAACCTTTCAAATATATATATATATATATATATATATATATAGCATATTTTGAATTCTAATGCTTGAGTTTAATGATATTAGTTATTTATATTCGTATTTTATTTATATACATATATTTTATGGTGTACGCAATTGAGACCATTGACCACTTCTGATTTTGACACTGGATTAAAAAATCGAATATAATAATGAGAAGATTAAATAAAAATTAAAGAATTAATGACATATTTATTTTTAAATTTAAGAACTGATTAAGTTTAAATTTATAAATTTAAATGAAAACGTTTTCTGTGAAAAATGCTGAAAAAGTCTTTTTTTTTATGTTTTGTACGTTTCAATTGAAATGTGGTAAATATTAAAAAAATTTATTGCAAAAAATCAATCCATCCTTTATACTACATTTTCAAATCTTTTTATTTTAATACTGATGAATTTTAATTTTCTAATGTATTTTCACTTCGATATTTCCAATTTAGAAAGTTGACTTGTAAAAATTTTAAATCATCTTGAAAGGGCCTAGCCGGATAAGCATAGCGAAATGGACCCCACGGCCGATGTTTGAAATAACATGTGTGGTAATAATGCTCACCATGAGAATACAATATAGAGTGTTTTTAGCGCCTGACCTTGAACTGTCATTGAGATAATCGGCGAATAATGTGCCGGCGCTACTATTTTTCAAATACGTTTTTCTCAAACAGTGTAAAAGTTAAAAAAGTGAAACCAACGCCAATTATTGAAGAATATATTAGTTCATATTATTTTTTTTTTCACATTTTTACACAAATTTTGACATAGAAAAATACACAAAAATATATTTAAAAAAAATTATTAATATAGTAATTTTATATTTACAACAACCAAAAAATTAGAGTAAAATGCTCAAAGTGTAAATTTTTAAGAAAACAATTTTCGTTAAAATCGAAGATGCGCTTTTCGAGTTATAACAAAAATAATGCTAGAAACTTGTTAAAATATTCATAACTTTCCCTGTTTGCATTTGTAGAAATACGCTACTATCAATGAATTGGTAAATTCCTGACTTTTCCACTCGGGCAGAATGCGCAGTAGGCCAAAATAAGATAATATTTCCATACCTGCCACTTCCCCATAGGCTTGTTTCGTGTTTGTAAACACGAAACAATTCTGTTATTTTGGTTTACTGCGCATCCTTCTCGCGTAATAATATCAAGTCGATTGTGCAGGTGAAGTTGAATAGAGGCTGTAAAAATATAAGGTTATCAACTTTTTGTCAATTTCAAGCCCCCTCCCAACCTTCCGATATCATACGTTATCATTTCTCGAATCCCCTTCACCCTAATAATATTGTTACCAGTGTCTAAAAATTCTTTTTATTTTTACAATATTTTTCCTTTTTTTTTTCTTTTTGTGCGTTTGTAATGATATACAGATATGGTTGTACATTTTTATTTGCATATTTTACTAATTTAAATGACGAGAAGAAATTCATAAAACATCACTATTATATAAGAAATAACTTTATATCAAAAAACATTTTAAAGAAATACTTATTATTTAAAAAGTTTTACTAATAGCTCTTTGTTACATAATGCATTGAACAGTAATATTGTCTTCTTGCATTTCGCCCTTGCCGGGCTAAACAGTACTTCTTTTAAACAAAACAGGTGGCCAACATTCTTCCCCATCTTTTACTAGCGAAAATAACAAATATCATTTTGAATCTGATTTCTCTAACAACGAATTCAATACGCATATGGCAGGAGAATATTAATAGTGAACGTTGGATTATTCCACATTTTGGAATGAAATGTTTTATAAGCATTCAATGGTTTTAATAATAACTTTGTATTTTCATAAAAAGAAGAAAACAGACTTAAAATAATTAAGATAACTGATGTAAAGTAAAAGATACGAAAAAATTATATTTTGTTTTTTTCAAAAGGGATAACGATATCTAATTACAGCCCCCTTCTCTCCCTACAGATATCTTACGTTGTCAAGTGGCAGGACCACCACCCCCACACACACACTTCCCCCAAAAGTGATACGTTATATATGTACACTGTACGTGTACAGCCGCATAGCCTTCTTCAATATGAAAATCATAATAGGCAAATGTTATCATTTTATTTGTCAATTTTTGATATCATTACGCGAGAAGGATGCGGAGTACGTCAAAATAACAGAATATTTACAAACACGAAACAAACCTATAGGGAAGTAATATAAATGGAAACATTATCTTATTTTGGCGTACTGCGCATCCTGCCCGAATGGAAATGTCAGGAATCGACCAATTCATTGATAGTAACGTTTTTCTTCAAATACAAACAGGGAAAGTTACGAATATTTTAGCAAGTTGCTAGCATTATTTTTGTTATAACTCAAAAGCGCACTTCGATTATAACTAATTTTTGTTTCTTAAAAGTACATATTTTCGGCATTATTCTGTAATTTTTTGGTTGGTGTAAATATAAAATTACTACATTAATAATTTTTTTTAATTATTTTTGTGTATTTTTCTATGTTAAAATTTGTGTAAAAATGTTTAAAAAATATATAATGTGAACTAATATATTCTTCCATAATTGGCGTTGGTTTCATTTTTTTAACCTTTATACTTTTTGAGAAAAACGTATTTGAAAAATAGCAGCGTCGGCGCATACTTCGCCGATTATCTCAAGGACAGTTCAAGGTCAGGGACAAAAAACACTTTATATTGTATTCTCATGGTGAGCCTTATTACCACACGTGTTATTTCAAACATCGGCCGTGGGGGACATTTCGCTATGCTTATCCGGCTAGACCCTTTATCCTAATATTTCAACAATAACAAATCAAAAATGTATATTTAAGATTTGTTACAGATATATCAATGCCATGTATATAGGCGATTCAACATTTGCTGATTGGGATCTGTGTATTTATGAATCATTTGCTGGTTGGAACTTTGGTAATATATCCTGTTTTAAAGTACATAGTATTTTTACACATGGCTGCTCTGACCATGTTTCGAATTATAAGAGATGTCGCATCAACAGGATATAGCGTCCAACAATTCAGTTTCATGTAAAACTCAAACTTCTATCGTATGCTGTGTTTTGCTTATTTCATTTATCATTTTTTAAAAAATTAGGTCACCGTTATGTGTCGTTGTTGAAGTAATGACCATCGCTTACTGTCATCATATTCGATGGCAGTTCCGCTATTACTGAAAACCATTTGTATCATTTATAACTCAAATAGCTTACTCGCAGTTCTCGTTCTGAAACTATCGTTAAATTCCATTGTACATATATCTTCTGATCCCAAAAATGAATTATTACACGAAGTTCCAATTCGGGCACAACATTGCATTAACGCCGCTCTTTCGTGTGTTAAAACAAACTAATAGTTGCAGTCAAGTTGCGAAAATTTGATAACCTTAAAAATAGAAGTTTTATTGATGTTTCAATGAAATATGCTCTAGAAACTTCTCACCAACTGCAAGAAAGTGTTTGACTCAAACGCATGTGTTAAATATGTATTAAAAATTTAGTCCATTTTTTATAGAAATATTCATGGATATTTTTTTTTTAACATCAAATATAAATGAATAAAGAACACAAGTAGAAAACAATGAAGACCTACATCAGATATATTATAACAAGAAATGACTTACCTAAAGATAATCTATTCGTAATAATACCATCTTTATTTCTTGCATTGATTGTTATATTTCTGGAAGACTCTATTTTCAGAGCTTGATCCTAGATTGAGAGTAATTTCAGATTTTAGGACGAGAAATAAAAAATAAAAAATACGTACTCTTAATGGATTATCAAAGATTATGACGCTCAAATGCTGAAAAATTATATGTGCATGCATATCGAGACAAAAATTTCTTAAAATAAAAGATCTGGCGGACTGATCTTAACAATCGATCTATTTAACCGGTTATATGCCACAAATATTTTGGCTCCCAAAATAGTATTTAAGATAATAGATCCTGTCTTTCTGATATATTATTCAACAATGTATAACTTATTTTCAGCTCTTGTTATACCATTTGACAGAAAATGCTTAATTCTTAAATTTTATTTGTCGTATCATTCTGTCATCTGTCTTCTCTTGCTCCACTAAAATATATACCTTAATTAAAAATGGTAAAAACATATAATTACTTTAGTTGCATTAAAAAAGGCACGCTTGGCTCTGTGGTTAGCATGCTATAAAATGAGCAGTTTTGGCCAAAGCACGCAGTTTTGAAACCAATGCGGTATAGATAGAGTGACCTGTGCTTCCTTTGTTTTCCTTGTACGAGAACGAGAATTCGGGTCCACATTACCTTCAAAAGTCCTTTCTTATCCATACCCCTCCTTGCTTAACAAAATCCCCCTCCCCCCTTTCACTCCCTGTTTACGAAAACAAAATGTAACACTAATAACATATTTTGATAAAATTTGACAATGTACGGGATGAACACCGGCAACAATGAAACTGATCATACGTACGAAGACAAACATTTATACGAAACTTAAAGACTGAATCCGCTTATTCGGTCATGGAAATGCGACGACAAGTTCCATGCCAATTTTAATCTGTTTATTTTATAACTTTTATAAATGGGAAATATTGTAGCGAAATTTTCAAGACTTATTTTGCTTTGCTTGTAATAAGATGGTATTATAGCAAGTGTTGCTTGTGGAAGCTATATTTACCAGCTATATTACCATATTGATAAGCAAAATTAAAATCGCAATATATAATGTTTTAAGTAATATTTAAATTATTGTTATGGTTCTGATCATTATGGGGCATCTTATATTTTTAACTGAATAAATGAATTTCAAACTCTACTTACACAGCAAAATTTGTTTTGCTGTGCGGAATGAGCGATATTATTTTGTGAAAAAAATTACGAGCTACGCTGTGTAATGTGGAAATACTGCATTAATAAAATAATAATAAACAAATTGAATAAAATAATAAATAAAGATTTATATATACGTTTTAAAAAATCTAAATACACAAGTACAATTTTTATAGCATTCTGTTTAAGTCTTATTAATAAGAAAATTTACTGTAAACTATACAGAAATGGAGCATTCTCGCAATCTTTTGAATTTTGGGGAAAAAATATGACAAAATTAAACTTGCTGAAATAATATTTTAATCTGAAAGACGAATGCCTTAATGATTCAAAATAAAGAAAAATTGGTCAGCAGCAAATTTTTTTTTATTTAACTGAGGTTTAAGTTAAACTTGTGAGTTTAATTTTCCGTACCATTTTACCCCTATAACTTTTTATTTTCTCATAAATTTTTACTTATAATGAATTTGCATAGTACCCACAGGAAATTCAAATAAGAAATAATAACAATGTAGTACTTTTAATACAGAAGTTTTGTGTAACATTGTCTTAAAGGGGTGTTAAAGAAGGGAAGGGAAGGTAAAAAAATGGGATGGTATTGGAAAAAAGGGACGGTACGGATGGAACGGTAAGGAAAATTACCACCTATTTTTAGGAAAACCATGTTAAGACTAAGTGATAGCCACAGTGTTCATTGATTTTTAGAAACAGTTGTTAACATTGGATTAAATTATTATTTTTTTTTAATTTACCTCGAAAAGTGCAGGAATAAACCTTGGGGAAGTGAGACTACCAATAAAGCCACGATGCTTGACAATGATATTTAAATGCTGATTTAAATTCTACAGTAAATTTCCTGCCAAATAATTTTAGGCATTATTTCTCTAGAATACTTCTGCATGAGAAAAAACTTGAAAAAAATTCTGTGGCTCCATCTGAAATTATTTTCTGTATAATTTTAGAAGAGGGATAGTAAGGAATCTAAAACCCAGGGACATAGTTTAAAAAATAATAACAACCCTTAAAATATGTGCAGGTTAATTTTTAGCTACATATTTATATACAACAATAGTTCCAGTTTCAGAAAAAAATTACATCGAATTATTTTTATTGAAACAATTTTATTCAGACAGCTCCAAACTTAAAAATCAGCATCAGGGACACGGGACGGTATAGGAGTTTTCCAGGTGTTTGGACCCCCAACATCGTCCAAAACTTATTTATCTCGTTAATATTGTTGTGCAATCATGCAATGGGATGTTCCCCAGTATATGAAATAAAAAAACATAAAAAAGTGTGTGTATTAAAATAAAAATTATTATTCAGGGACATGAAAGTCAAAAGATTGTGAGAATGCCCCATATATGGCATTTTGTGAGAGTACATAATTTTCCGCTTAAAATACGGTTTTATCAAATTAAATCCTGTTGAATAATATTTTAAATTATTAAAATATTATAATTAAATTATTAAATTATTTAAATTATTAAATTATTAAATTACTAAAATTATTAAATTAATAAGTTATTAACATAATTAAATTATTAAGTAATTAATTAAAAATAGAGAACGTAAAGAAAAAATTAGACAATTTTCGTAATTATATTCAAAATGTATCAATTTCCCATCTCGCGAAAAAATTTAATATAAAAGGGATTTTTAGCAATAAAAGTAAGTAAAAGTAGTTGCAATGTACTTTAAAACATATGGAGATTTTAGTAGGAGTTCATAAGGTTCTACCACATTCCAAAATGTCAAAACTGAAAAACGTACAGGGTTAGCGAAATTAAACTTCCGCTACTTAAAAGGCCCTGGAGGCCATCCTACTGGTCCGAAGAAAAAAATATTTGGAAAACAGACATTTCGGAGGATGCGCTCGAGATTTCCGAAAAAAAAATAGTTTATGAAGTCGCTACCAGATGGCGCAGAGGGGCAGCACATTGCAGCAGCATATGCAAATGTCACACACGATAAAAGAAAGAAGATTTTCGTGCCACAATCAGATGAGTCTTGCAGAATGCCGATGTTGTTGGATAGAACACTGCTAGTCAAACTGTACTACCGCAATGGTGAGAATGCAGCGGTAGCTGTGAGAGAGTTCCGCCGTCTCAAGAAACAACTACGTGGACCGATGTCGAAGCGTCCTCTCAGAGGCATGATGGTGAAATTCAAGCGAACAGGACAACTAGGCTTTTTGCCTGGAAGAGGAAGAAAAAGTGTCGTCACCGCCGTCGTAGAAGATATTGCTACAGCGGCCGTGGAAGCAAGCACTGACTTTCCACACGGAACTGACAGTGTACCGAATATTTCACGCAAACGTGATATACCCTACTCCACTGTCCGACATATCATGCGTAGAATTCTGAACTTCTACCCGTATAAGATTCAAGCTGTCCATTAATTGAAACCGCACGACCCGGACACTCGCAAAACATTCGCGCTACAATTTCTTGCGAGAATGGCGGTTGATGATTCCAGGCCATGGAATATTCTGTGGACTGACGAACCCCACTGCCATCTTAATGGACCGGTGAATACCCACAATTGTCGCATCTGGGCGATAGAAAAACCCCACGCGGCAAACCCTTGCATGATACGAAAGTGAACGTATGGTGCGGGTTCACTGCTGCATTCATTATCGGACCATTTTTTAGCTCACAGGCTATCAAAGCCTGAGAGCTAATGTGCCCGCCCGTTCTGTATGTATGTATGTATGTATGTATGTATGTACGTACGTACGTATGTACGTAACGCGATAACTCTTGATAAAAACATCCGATTTGCTTCAAAATTTTTTCCTAGGTTCATTGTGATAAGGCGCTTCCCTGATTAGTTTTGGGAGTTCATTGGTTAAGGATAAAGGGGGAAAAACGGGGTTAGACCACCACCCCCCCTTAATTCAGAAAAATGGGTTTTTCATGCAAAATCATTCGATTTGCTCCGAATTAGGTATACCGGTTTATTATGTTAAGGAACATCCCTGATTAGTTTTGGGGGTTCATTGGTTAAGGATAAAGGGGGAAAAACGGGGTGAGTCCCCCCCCCCTTAATTCAGAAAAATGGGTTTTTCATGCAGAATCATTCGATTTGCTCCGAATTTGGTATACCGGTTTATTATGTTAAGGAACATCCCTGATTAGTTTTGGGGTTTCATTGGTTAAGGATAGAGGGGGAAAAACGGGGTTAGTCCACCCCCCCTTAATTCGGAAAAATGGGTTTTTCATGCAGAATCATTTAATTTGCTCCGAATTTGGTATACCGGTTTATTATGTTAAGGAACATCCCTGATTAGTTTTGGGAGTTCATTGGTTAAGGATAAAGGGGGAAAAACGGGGTTAGTCCACCCCACCTTAATTCAGAAAAATGAGTTTTTCATGCAGAAACATTCGATTTGCTCCGAATTTGGTATACCGGTTTATTATGTTAAGGAACATCCCTGATTAGTTTTGGGGGTTCATTGGTTAAGGATAAAGGGGGAAAAACGGGGTTAGTCCCCCCCCTTAATTCAGAAAATTGGGTTTTTCATGGAGAATCATTCGATTTGCTCCGAATTTGGTATACAGGTTTATTATGTTAAGGAACATCCCTGATTAGTTTTGGGGGTTCATTGGTTAAGGATAAAGGGGGAAAAACGGGGTTAGTCCGACCCCCCTTAATTCAGAAAAATGGGTTTTTCATGCAGAATCATTCGATTTGCTCCGAATTTGGTATACAGGTTTATTATGTTAAGGAACATCCCTGATTAGTTTTGGGGGTTCATTGGTTAAGGATAAAGGGGAAAAAGGGGGGTTTGTCCCCCCCCTTAATTCAGAAAAATGGGTTTTTCATGCAGAATCCTTTAATTTGCTCCGAATTTGGTATACCGGTTTATTATGTTAAGGAACAGCCCTGATTAGTTTTGGGAGTTCATTGGATAAGGATAAAGGGGGAAAAACGGGGTTAGTCCACCCCCCCCCCCCTTAATTCAGAAAAATGGGTTTTTCATGCAGAATCATTCGATTTGCTCCGAATTTGGTATACAGGTTTATTATGTTAAGGAACATCCCTGATTAGTTTTGGAGGTTCATTAGTTAAGAAAAAGGTGGGAAAGGGGGCTAGTGCACCCCTTTTAATCCAGATATATGGGTATTTCATGCAGAATGATTCGAATTGCTCCGAATTTGGTATACCGGTTTATTATGTTAAGGAACTTCCCTGATTAATTTTGGGGGTTCATTGGTTAAGAATAAAGGGGGAAAAGGGGGGCTAATCCACCTCCTTAATTCAGATAATTGGGTTTTTCATGCAGAATGATTCGATTTGCTCCGAAGTTGGTATACCGGTTTATTATGTTAAGGAACTTCCTTGATTAGTTTTGGGGGTTTATTGGTTAAAGATAAAGGGGGAAGGGGGGCTAGGCCACCCCCCTTAATTTATATAAACGGGTTTTTCATGCAGAATTATTCGCTTTGCTCCAAATTTGGTATACTGGTTTATTATGTTAAGGAGCTTCCCTGTTTCGTTTTGGCGATTCATTGGTTAAAGATAAAGGGGGCTAGTCCACCCCCTTAATTTAGATAAATGTTCTTTTTGCAGGATTATTCGATTTGCTCCAAATTTGGTATACCGGTTTATTATGATAAGGGGCTTCCCTGATTAGATTTGGAGGTTCACTGGTTAAGTATAAAGGGGGAAACGGGGGCTAATTCCCCTTCACTTAGTTTTTTGAGGGGCATTATTCTTTAAAATAAGTGTATAATATACAATTAGTATGAATAGCCTGTGAGCTCAATGCCATCAGTTTAGCTGGGCACTTTTCTTTTTTCTTTTTTAAGTGACACCTCAAGGACTTACCATTTGTTCTGTTAATGCGCAACGGTATCATGACATGTTACAGGCCTACGTCATTCCTAATCTCCAGCAACGAGGCTGCCTACACGAAACCATATTCATGCAAGATGGAGCCCCACCGCACATCGCAAACCGAGTCCAACAACTCACAGAGGCGGACATTTACAAACGCACGTGTGATCAGACGATGTTTCCCAACAGTTTGGCCTCCGCGATCGCCCTATCTCACGCCTTGCGACTTCTGGTTATGGGGATTTTTGAAAGACAACGTTTACCGGGAACGTTTGACAACTGTGTCCGATTTCAAGAACAGTATTCGTCGCCATATTCAGAGCATCCATGTTAACTCTCCGTTCAGTGATAGAAAGCGCGATTTACAGAATGGAGTGCGTTGTCGAACATGATGGTTTGCATATTGAACATGTTTTAAATCACTGATTTGCATGCTTTGTAATGTCATTTAGAGAGGTGTTTTTGCTGCAATAAATTGCAAGTGCAATATTGTAATTGTGTTGTTGCCCTTATTGTATACCTTTTGTGAAAGATCACTGGTCCTTCAGTGTTTCGGTATCTCAGTTTGTCCTCTCTTCACACGATAACTCGTAGCGCCATCTAGTGGCGATTTTTTAAACCAATTTTTTTTTTCGGAAATATCGAGTGCTACTTCCGAAGTGTCTGTTGTCCAAATATTTTTCTCTCCCGACTAGTAGAACGGCCTCCAAGATCTTTTGAGTAGCGGAAGTTTAATTTTTCTAACCCTGTATTTTTCGTAAACAATCATTACTATTTTCTCTGAAACTCCATGCCAAATTTGCCATTAACAAATTTGTTGGTTTTTTATGAAAGAATATATTTAGTGAAGCTGTCGATAATTTCAGAAATAATGTCATCTTTAAATCAAATCTTTAAAACAAATATACCGTTTTATGCAAATTATTCACAATTGAAAAATAGATGTAAGATAGATATAAATACATTCTGAAAAACATATCACTATCATATGCATTATTTTATAATATAAATATGAATTATGATATTGCATTTAGTTGAATAATATAAAATGTAAGAGTAGCACTGTTGCCCGGAGCTTTGTTTCAAGCTAGAGTTGATAATCTTTTGTGAAAATGTTAACTGAGCTATATTTTAAGACAAAGTTTTCAGCAATTTCTTTGTTTAAAGATTGTTTCAAAGAAATGTTTAATTGATTCAACTTAAATTCCCAAAATGATTTATTTTCGTACGTACGCATGAAAGAGATTTTTAAAACTTACCTTGTGTGTATTTATTTCAGAAGAGAATTTATAGACACAAGCATAACACACAGTCTTACCGTCTTTCGATAAGTTTTTTCTCTGTATTCGGAATAAAAATCTGTGCATTCCAGACGCTAACCCGAATGATAACTTATACAAATTAATTCATTTGATAAAATGTTAGACTATTTAATTGCAATCAATTTTTAGTAACAGTAACACGTAAAATGACAACTAGAAAAAAATGTAGCAAAACTCATAATATCTGTAGTATAAACTCAACAATCTATTGAGTCATAGACCGACTCTCTAATCCCGTTGCTGTCGCACTGTTGTAACTATTGTGTAAAACATTGGTGTAGTCACTGTTAGACCATTAATGTAAATATTGTTGTAACAATTGTTGAACAGTTTACTGGCATCTATAATAATAATAATTCTGACTATGAATGCATAAAAGTGTTTTCACATGGATTATAAAATCCCTTTTTAGACAAGTAAACAAAACAATATTGCCTGGTTGATTAGAGAAAAAATATTCTTGTAAATTTAGGAATTTTTAGAAAACATTTTCGTATTAAAATAAAAATGGTTAAACCTTTTAATTAGGTGAGTTTTGGAAGTTAGACTACTCAGTTTTCCATATAAAGGCAAAAATATTTTTAATAACACCATAAAAAATGAATGTTCATTTCTAATTTTTTTATGTTTGTAAGAATTTTTTGCCTTTATGTGTTTATCATGCCAATTTTTCAACATTTTTTACTGAGTGTTTCATTATAAAAATGAAATATCATGTGATTATTCATTTAATAATGGAAAGAGGCAATCTTTTTTCCCCGAAGACTGGATCAATCCCGTGCTGCATCCATATAGGGCCTGGTTCCGAAGGGCGCTAGTTATAAAAAGATCATGCAATTTTTTCCATTATAATTATTCCATTGTATTCGTCATACGGTAAGATTGGGTTATTGTATGTGACGTCATAAAATTAGTTTTCAATGCAAACTTTGTGCCCTGGTGTTTTTGTGTTGACATATCTTACTAACAAATTACTACACTATGCATTTTGAATCATTGAACTGTATCCAGGGTATCAAGGAAGGAGAGTGTGAAATTAATAAGATAATAATTACCTACACATTTTAAATTGCTTTCTAGCTAATGTTTCATGTACCACGTTAAAAGAAGTAAGGTCGATTGTTAAATCATTTTATGTTTAATATAGTTCTAGACTCATCTAATATCTAAAGATAGGAAATGAATTAAACGATAACCCTCCCCCGATTAGTACTGTATTTAGATCTTTCGCATAAATAAAGAAGAAGGATGTATAGTATCCCCTCGTGCCTTATAATAAATAAATATATAAATAAAAATAAAATAAACAACACTGAAAGATGGCTATAACTCGAGTACAATTTAATGCAAAAATTAACAAGAAAGTGCTTTTTTAATTCCTATGGAATTTTTTTAACCGTATATGATTTATTTCTCATAAGGGGTCGCCTACATATTATAAAATGCAACAACTGTGGTTTCTGAAGTGGTAACAATCACTTTTGACACCATATTTCAGTTCTTTGAATAAAAAATGAACAGAAAAATGTATAGTTTATATACTTTTCTATAATCTACATTATAAAAGAAAATATGCTTGGTGTTATCATTAAATTTCGAAAAATAAACTTAAGATCGCGCAGTTATTCTACAGTTCCGTGAACACACGGTTAGTTACCAAAAAGTTATACAAAATTTTTAAGTATGAAATAAAATCACTTTATATGAAAGAAAATGCCACATTTTTTCCCAGTTATTTTCTGAAATTTTCTGCTCTGTGAATTATTGGATAACAGAAGAAAAACGGTAGATTTAGATCATCGAAAAGTAAAATTCATTTATATTTTGAAAACTAATGATACGAATGAGCTATTAATTTACACACCCTGTTTTTGATGATTAGGGATCATCTTGTGTAAAAATTAATGTATGTTGTAATTCCTAATTTTTACTAAGAAATTTTTAATAATTTTTGTAATTGAAAATATGTTTTATTATCGAAATAATACATGGAATATATTTAAGCCCATTAGTTGTATAGTTGTATCTCATTAAAAATGAAAATTCATTTGAATACTTCTTGGAGAAGTTATAAATTAAAGTTTGTAACTTACTCCATAAAAATGTATGTAAAATTAGGTAACCAGAACATTTTCCTGTGCTACTGTAATCAAAGAATCTTAAATTTGGTGTCACAAATGAGTGTTACTATTTGAAGAATCAATATTGGTGCAATTTTTAATATGTAATCGTCCCTTAAGGTAAAATAGTATGGTTAGATGATATGGTCACATACGATTATGAAAACCTTCATACTAATTAACATATTTATTTTCATCTATTTTTGCCTTAATTAGAACTAGAGCTGTACTGAAAACAATATTTTTTTTATTATTCTGCATTCCGTATACATAAAAATTACTTGTAACAAAAAATACATAAATAAATAAATAAAATTAGAGCTTTCTAACTCGCAGCGCAATAAATTTTCCGAAAATAATACTTTTTCTAAATGTTCCAGATTTCTACGTATTCTAAACATACATATATAATCTCATTATGATAAAAATTTGCATCAAACAAATTGTGCAATTTAAGAATAACTCGAAATAAGTATTTCATTGTTTTCTTCTGATACAAAATCTTAGGAGCGTCGTTTTTTAAGTGAGAAGAACTAAAAATCTTTAAAAAGGAGCTTACAATTCTCGTATGGAGGAGAGTTCATTGCTTTGATAGATTTAAGGTAAACATCGTAAAGTAAGCTATTGATAATAAGTGATAAGTTCCAGAAGCCTGAAATTTAAAGTGTGATGAGTAAAGAATTGCAATAAACATTCTAAAAAGTGTTTCTGATAAAGATAAGAGTGAAAATATTTCTTGGAACTTACTTTGAAACCTTAATAAAATATGCTGGAATAATATATATGATGAGATTGCTTTAAAGAAATGAAAATATAGGTACTTGTGCAAATTTATTAATATATTTTAGAAGAGAGGATTAAAAAAAAAATTTGAAAATGCACAGAAAATTGAACATAGTTTTTACTAGTATTATAGAATAATAATGCAGCGTTAAAATTCTGAAAAATTTCGCATTGCGATATGGTTTTATACATTTTTCTTTTTACAATATGAAATGTCTTTATTTTTAACTGATAAAAAGCTTATATAAAAATAAATTAATGTAGATATGCAAATGTAAGACCTCCGAGCGAAGTTTTAATTTTGATTCTGATTTCATTATTGAATAATTTCATTTTAGGTTTGTAATTGTATATATACACCAGTGACAATGGAAACTTAAATTGACAACATTTACAGTCAAAAGAAAGTTTTAAGTACAAATTTTTAATTTGTTATATGAGGGAGAACGTTAAAAAAATGCCATAGTTTTAATATTATCTCAGAAGGCTAATGAAATGGGAGATTTGTAATGTTTGACTAAACAATTTTTTTTTTTTTTTTTTGTATAAGTATTGCACAGATAATAGATTTTGTTATGTATATGTTTATGCAACTTTTCAATAATTAAATCGCAAAAATATATTCTTGTATTATTTACCAAATTAATAATACTGAAAAATCCTTTTACTTCGAATTTTTTAGACTAATGTGATTCATTTTTATATTTAACAAACAATCTACATAAAATTTTATCTTGCAAACCTTTTGTTGGTAACATTTTAACATGAAAAATATGCGTGTACAAGTTACATAAAAAACATAAGTTAAAAAACAAATCGTAATACTTTTAGGGTTCCGTACTTAAAAAGTAAAAACGGAACCATTATAAGATCACTCCTGTGTCTGTCTGTCTGTCACAGCCATTTTACTCGTAAACTATGGAACGTGGAAAGTTCAAATTCGGTGAAGTAATAAAGACTATTGACCCACATATTTTCAGATTATTAAACATTCCTAAATATATTTAGTAAAAATGTAGTGGGCCTAATTTAGCTACTTGAAAAAAATATTTTCCCCCTATCTAATGTGTTCCCCCCTATCTAATTCCGAATTTATTGCAAACTAAAATTATGAAAAAATTAGAGGTAGTATACCTTAATTTAAACCTTGAAGGAAAATTATAGCAATTACCCTAAGTGACACACTTTTTGAGAAAATTCCATTTTTCTGTTACACACAAATTTCGATTTACAGGCATTCAGCGAAAGTCTTCAGCAGCGCTGCAGGTACCTATCGTAGCAGAAATATAAAAGCATTGTTGATAATGATTTTCGAAAAAAAATCGTCAGTAATTAGCCGAGAAATTAACCCTTAAAGGTACAGACAGTTTGGGCATACATAATGACAGGTGCGGCGTACTCTACTCCTAGTTAACAATTTTTAATGATATATATGTGTAATGTAATGTTAAGTAGCAGTATAAAAGCAATAAACGTCAAATTGTTAAACACAGAACAATTTAAGGGATCTCAGAACTCTTAAATTTGGAAAAAAAAGAAAAAAAAAGACCATTTTCAACATTTAATGTCTTAAAATTTATATGATTTTAAAACGCAATTTTTATTGGGATGAAATATATCAATATTTTCTTTCATTTCATGTACTTAAAATCTTTCAAGATGCAGAATTAGTACCTATAGGCGGCTCGAAACTGTTAGACATTTGCCGACCAGAAAATTGGTCTAACAGCTAACGCGCAGGATTACAATAATTAGCCTGATTGTAAATAAATTTGCATTTAAAACATTTTTATATTTTTAATACAAAGTTGTATTTAGCCAATGGAAAATTTTGAAAATTTCATCAGTATAATCAGCTAATTTTTTTTTTTTTTTTTTTTTTAACAATAAAAGGGGAATTTTAGGTTCAGTTTATACAGAAATCTATGTTTTGAAAATTTCATGAAAAATATTGAGAATTTTTTGAGGTATCCTGCACGTTATCCCCAAGAATATCATTTAGTGAAAATTTACTTTAAAGTTTCGGAAACACCGCTTCAGACAGTGAGCGGGTAAAATTCTAAAAGCCATAACTTCTCTTCTGATGGGAATTTCAAGGAAACAATTATATCAAAATATTAAGAAAAGATAGGAGTTTAACATCTAAAAAAATTAAAATTTCTAAAATTTTGAAGCTTTAACACTTAATTAAACAAACACTTAATCACACAAATATTATGTGATTCGCGACTAGTTTGTATTGAGTGAATCTCTCAATACGCCTCGAGTGACTTTAAAATTTAATTAAAGACCTATCCGGAAAAACGCGGCACGGACCAAGGTGACGTTGCAACTTTGTGACCTCCTTTCGAAGCGAGCTTAGCATAATCCAAATTTCAATTTTGATCAAAGGTTTTGTTTTAGCTACACTGTAGAAATAAAGGTTATTACTACGCTGAATTTATATTTATGAAATACCAATTGAAATTTAAAGCACTGCTTTTATTGTCAGTACCGAATTAAGTTCATCATAAACAGATTAGGATGATATTAAAAAATGAGTTATACAGAATAGCTACATTTGATATTATTTAGGTTCCATATCTCTTTAAACTTTCATGGTATATCTATTTACACTTTTCTAGTATATACAGTTATACCTAACCCTACGTTGCATAGTTTTTTACAAAGTCTTAGTATTCTTTTAGCAACGTTTTTTATTTTTATTTTTTTTAAATACAATTACAAATTCATATATTTATTCTACAGAACCCTCTGTGCGCGAGTAATACTCGCACTTGACTGTTTATTTTAACCTCATGTAACAATAATTTTCAGAATAATAGCAAGTCTTCTGGTGACGTTATTAATAAAAGATTGCTTTTGTAAAAATAAATAAATAAATAAATAAATAAATAAAATAAATAAATAATATATATATATATGTGTATATATATATATATATATATATATATATATATATATATATATATATATATATATATATATATATATATATGCACTGCATTTGTAAAAAAGAAACAAAATCAATATAAAATGACATTTCTTTTCGTTTTTCAATATAAAATAACTTATTTTTTCTAGGTGAAATGTATGTTGGCTGTTACGTTACGTGGGAAAAACATTACGTTTTTTTAGATAAAATATATTAGTTTTGAAAATTACTTATTTCAATCCGTTCCTTAATACATGAAAAACAATCAAAAATTATATTTATCGAAATTTTATCAAATTTAGATCATTTTTAAATGGGACATAAATTTAAGAGTTTTACCCTTCTCTAAATAAAGAATATAAATAAATAAATTTTCTTTTAGTGGTTATTACGCATGTAAATTATCGTTTAAAGATTAAGACGAGTGGATTTTTAAAAAATATAAATAGTATCAAAATGTCTAAAAACGTTAAATTCGTAACTTCCAATCCTGGCAGAGAAAGTATTTGTATTCCTCCGATATTACATTAACAAAAGTTTCCCAGAATCTAGAACTGCTAAAATTTTTCAATATCTAACATGCCTTTTCGAATTTGGATAATATATGAATGATAATTTCTTTTTAACACTTTCCAACATAGTTGAAAAGTATTTAATGAATTCGGTTTGTCTTTTCATATGTCTGCCTGTCCGTGCTCTTATTCATGTAAATATACCCAGATTGCAATGTAATTTATATATGCTATTGAAGTTTACCATGGAATGCTTGGCATTGAAAATGAACTTCAGTTACAGTACTCTGAATGTGCTAGAAAATGTTTCATAATGTATGCTTGATTTATGATTTTAAATTCTTGTTAGTTAATATTTAAGAATCTTTTCTATTTTTTTAATATATTAAAAGGCATCTAATAATACAAATGTCTATAGGAATTAATTACTTACAGCTTTCATTACAAGCAATATAAATCTGAGTTGATCGATTTAGTGAAGGAATGATAAAATAACTATAAGCTGGCTTGCTCAGAAAATTTTGCATTGTAATGGATTTGAACGAATTGTTATTGCAAAAGTTATAACAAGTTGGTCTTATATGAAATTTTAAATTGACGCATTTTCTTGTGGTTTCAAGAAATTCAAGTAATGAAAAATTTATAAATTTGAAAATATTTTAAAAATTGGAAGATAAAAAAAAAAGGGTTTTAAAAATTAAGCTTTTTAACCAAAACATCAGCTTTAAACCCACACTTAATGGAACTCATTCTCGCGCAAATATCATGTAATATAATCAGATATGGTGTACTCTGCAGGAGAAAATAAATTAGACGTGATGCAATTCGAAAGTTTACTAGATACATTTAAATTAATAATATACAGGGGGGATATCCAATATCTGTCGCCCACAGTTTACCATTATTTTTTAATAGTATATATTTTCGTATTTTAGTAGATAGATAGTATTATTATTCGAAATAATATAAACCCACGAGTGTCATGCAGGACAGCCATGATACTCATTAATATGGCCAATTAAGGCTTCAAATAAGTGTTAAAGTTTCGTCAAATAAAGCATATATCAATTTAAGACTAATATACTACAGTGTGATAAGAGTCTGGAAAAAGTAAGGTTATCACGTGGGTTTAAATATAAATAGATTACGACAGAAAATACAATTCACTAGTGTTTAACTTTAAATTAGATTCTTTATAATACATGAAATAAAATGAAAATAATGTAGAATATTTTATTTCATTTATGTTTCACATTCCATATATGTAAGCTTTCTCTTGCATTATGCACTGTTAAGAATGAAGAAAGTATTTATAAGAAGTGATAATAATGGACCAAAAAAGCAGTTAACGAAATGACTCGACGAAATAAGAAAAACTAGTCAGATGTGCCAATCCCGAAACTTTCTTCTATCTCATAGATGTTACTACTTCAAAATTCGCTAGCGCAGTGCCAAAATTAAATGCAAATTTATGCACATCATGAGGATTCTAAAGATATGAAATTCCGTGCATTTATTCTTGAGATATGACTATCGCTAAAATTGTGTACATCATGCGAAATGTAGCATAGCAGCTCCACTTGTTGGGTGATTTAAACCAAATCCTAATCAGCAACAATCTGTGTTGACATCTAACTGAATCTGAAGTTAGATGAAAAATATTTATCAAGGTATACCTGAATCTGAAGTTTTGTGAAAATTCGTGCATTAGTTCTTGAGATAGAGCTATTGCGGAAATCATGAAAAATGCAGCATAGTAGCGCTATCTTTTGGGCGATTTACACCAAAATGTAATCAGCACCAACTCATATCAAGGACTAACTGAATCTTAAGTTTGTTGAAAATCCATGCATTAGTTCTTGAGATAGAGCTATTATGGAAATCGTGAAAAATACAGCATAGCAGCGCAACCTGTTGAGTGATGTGCACCAAAAACTAATCAGCTCCAGTTTATATCAAGGTCTAACTAAATCTAAAGTTTTGTAAAATACCGTGCATTAATTCTTGAGGTAGAGCGCCAACAAAATCTCTGTCACATACAGACAGACTCACAGACATACTCACACACAGAGTGACAGTCAAACATTTTCTAAAAACATAAAATCATGTTGAGGCATTCTAAAACGCGTAAATCATCCATCGAAAACCAGAAATCGAAATTTTTCACGAATCCAATACTTTCTTCTTGCAAGGATAGAAGAAAGTAATAAAGAATATAATAAGCTTTATTTCACGCGCTTCTTTATACGTACGTTTATTTTACATGCTTATTTAGGTATTTTGTAACACTAAAAAAAACTGATTCCACATTGTGAAGCATCCGCTCATTTTCAACAACTTCATTCATTTTCAATTTCGTATTCCTATAGTGCAATAAAAAAAAGATGCTAATATGGATAATATAAAAATATTGTTTCATTAACTATTGAAGTATTAAATGTCTTTGAAAAAGATTACTGAAAGAAAATTTACAGATGTCACGATACTTCTTTAGAGGATCATAAGGCCTTGAAAAACACATAAACATTTGAGTTACGAGTACATAATTTAAAGCTTGAGAGGAAAAATAAACTTAGGAAGAAAACGACTTGAGGTAGACTGAGAAAAAGAGGAGAGATCAGTTATGGAAAAAAAAAAATCAGGTTCCTAAAATGCGATGATCTTACTACAACAAAACTTACCTTTATTTCACTCTTTTTTTTTTTTTTTTTTTTACTTTACTGCCATCGTCGTAGAACATATCTAAATAATAAAAAAAAAATCTTACCTGTGCTGTATTATATCCTTGGTATCGTATATGTAAGACGATTACAGAACATAAGAAAAAATCGATAAACAAATTTACAGATGAAAAACTTATAAACGTAGCTTCAGTGTCCTGGCTGCTGCTCATTGGTATGTGCGACTTTTCAAACGAAATTTTGCAAATAATTGCATCTAAATTACTTCAGCATTGGAGGAGTCCAAGTAGGCTTGTTTTGTCATTATAAACGTAGCATAATTTTTTTCGGGGGAGGGGCACCTATAATTTAAATGTTGCATTAAATTTGTGCCTTGCGTAAAGCTTTTTAACCCTTTCCAACATAGTTGAAAGTGTTAAGACGACGATTCGTCTGTCTGTATGCCCCAAAATAACTTTTGCAAATACTCTTGGAATGTCATGAATATATGCTTTAATATGGCGTACTATTGCACGTGTCTTATTGAAAATAGAGTGCGTAGCATTTTAGTTCGTTTACAAAGATACTCAAAATCTCTATGCATTATAGTCTATAGGCTATAAATTGTCTGAAATATATTTTAATTACATTACACTACTTTGAGCATTATGAAAAAAACATATATTACTGAAATGTGCGGCATCATGAATTCTTTAGAAAATTGACATTGTGACCTTTATCAATCATTTAGAGGAATACACAAATTTTTTTATCATTTTCCATAGATAGTGTTTTTTTGAAGTGAACTTTAAAGGTGCTATACCCTTTCTTTCGAAATGAAATTGCTTACCTTTTTGAAGGGCACGATATCTCCCCTCTCCATTGTGAACGATGCATGTACAGGGTCGCACAAAAGAATGCATATACGTTACTGTTTATGAGCGATAATTGCGGTATTCGTTTTCATTTATGTTATTCAATTTTAAGCGTAGCTACATTTTAGTACATTATGTGCTGTGTTTAACTTATACAAATAATATCCAAGACATCGCAATTAATTCCTGTGAGTTATAATTTATGAGTGTCAATTGCTTGAAGTGCGATTTTGTTGTGAAATGGGTTTTTCAGCAGATATTATTTTTAATTTATTATGTAGCGTGTGTATGAACCAAATATATTCATGTGCAGGGATGCACAGAGAATTTTGATACATTGCCGCCTATGAGAATGGTAATTACCAGAGGTGTGTTTCCGCTTGCTTGTGTGTAAGCATTTTTCAGTTGAATTAAACTTTAGTATACTATGTTGTGTGTATGAAATTCTATAGATAATATACAGATATCTACAAAATAATTCTAGTACGTTAATGTATATGGGCAGAAGTTACTGAAAGTCAGTTTTCAACTGTGTTCAGCGTTTTCTAAATTATTTATTTATAAATCTCCTTTCACGGTATGAAAATATGAAGTTTCGTAACAACATTTTGGCATTGTTGAAAAATGTTTCATAATTTACGCCTATCTAGTGATTTTCTTTATTATTATTTTTTTTAATAATTATCTGAAGAATATACCCGCTATTGTAAGAAATCCATAAAATTGGGAGTTTTTAGTATAAATTTAGCTTTAATGTTACTTTTAATTCAAAGAAAAAATTAATTCAATAGTGTTAACTTTTCAAAGCCATAATTATTGATTAATTAAATCATTTTATAATAGTAAGAACTTTTGACATAACGACGGTAGAGTTATCTTCAATAAAATAAATTGAAAATGAAATACATTTTTATAGGTATATATTTAAAGCACAAGACCGATTATGCTGACAGTCCGTGGCGAAGAACTACTGCATAAATTTAACCTATTTTGGTCTTAAATAAAAGATTTTAGTCTATAGATATGTCAAATTTAATTTCTGCGAAGTTTTAAGGAAAGTGAGAATATCTGGAAGCTGTTGGAGGGATTTAACTGATAATATGGCAAATATCTGTTTAAAATATTTACAAAGAAAAACAAAGTGCAATAATTTAGATATTCAATAAATTTTAGAACTATTATTTTATATATTTTTAAGAATAATACAATTATACATATAAATTGTACAAATAAATATAACAATTTATTTGCATACGTTATAACAATTTCTAGGATTCAATAAGACTTTCACGGAAGTGCCTTCAAAAATATTCACAAACCATGATGATTAATATATATTCCAACAACCATTATCTTATAAGAACTTTCGAAAAAAATCTCCACAATTGAGTAAACATTTTCTGTACTGAAAATTATCTCATTTTTCTTACGAAAACTCAGGATTTACAGAGCTCAGTGTTAAAGATTATCGCATATTACGAACCTAAACAGCTCGGTGAGAAGTTCGAAGTTTCAATTTCGACCTACATAATAAAAAGAACTGTGTAAAGTTTAAGACGTTTCTTCATACGAAAATGGGAGTTCGTTTTATTTTCCAGTGATAAAATATCATAATAGTTCTATTTTAGTAATAGTTGATACATAATAATGCTGTTTATTAGAATAGCATTTATTTCTTAAAAATGGATACGTTTAGGGGAGCAAAAGGTAATATATAAGGATCGCATAAATAACACATTTTAAGAGCAAAAGAAACTTTGCCCTTATTCATTCACACCAGTTTGTTCAATATTTTAATAAAACACTTTTTAGACCTATATTTACTGAAATTTAAAAAAGGAAAATCACTTTACATACGTGTACATAAAAGTTTTATTATTTTGTATGATTATTAAAAAATTGAGTAAAACGCACATTATAAATTTTTATCCCCCTCCCCCCCCCCAAAAAAAAAAAAAAAAATTGAATAGGATATAATGATACAGCATTTAATGTATCTGTGTGAAGTTTGTGGAGTGCTAGGAATACAACCATTTGATGCCCACCACAATGCTCAGCTGGTCATATATGTGATAAATGTCATAATAACATATAATTAACTAATTTGTTCCTAAAATTCTTTATAGTATAGAAACAAGGGGTATGTTTCTTTTGAAAGTCGTAAAAATCTGATAAAACAGTTTTAAAATTAGTTAAAATTTTTGTTGACAGATGGCGCTGTACGGGGAAGTCGCAGTACAGAGACAGAAAAATAGGCTGCAGACTGTCCTTTTCAAGCAGTCGCACAGTGGGGCAGAATCCCGAAAAGCTGGCCAAAAAATGAAAATGTTATTTAAATGCCACGAAATTTCGTACACAGGTGTTTTTCAGGATGCTCATCTCGATTCCAAAATTAAAATTCCAAAAAACAAAATGGCGGATCCAATATGGCGGACTTAAAATTAAAATACCTTCAAAGTTATTCAATTTCTATGAAATTTCGTATACAGGTGCTTTTGAGAATACTAAGTACGATTCAAAAATTAAATTTAAAAAAATGGCGGATTAAAAATAAAAACAATTAGATTTACATAAAATATTTCGAGTTCCGAAATTAAAAAGTTTCGAGGCTAAACGGTACAAGATGTTTTCAAGGAACTAAGATATTTTTGATTGAAATTAAACGATGAATTTTTATTTCTGAAATAAAATTAAGTAAATTAATAAAAAATCGAACAAACAAGGTTTAAGGTCTATATATTATTAAAATAAAACGAAAGGATATTCTAAAATTCTTCTTCTGAATCATTTCTAGTATACTAAGAAGACTCTTCAGAAAGGGAGGTGTCGAAATATTTTACTGAAGTTTCTGTGCCTCTAGGGGCAAAGATTTTAATTTCTTCAATGGTAGTTTACGTAAGCTTGAAATTAAGGGATCTGATAACATTAAAAGACGCAAAAAGAATCTTCCATTGTTTACGACCTACTGCATTTTAAGGCGAAATAATCTCGATACCTTTTGGTCAATTTGTTTTTCGATCACTGAGTGTCTCCCGACATTTGCCCAAGAGGCAATAATGAGGAAGCTATTATTTCTATCCCATGAATAATTAGTTTGTGCACTGAATTTGGCATATAGAGCTAGAAATACAATTCGACGAATTTACAAGCTGTTTGTTAGAAATAATCGACGAAATTGATCAAATGAATGTTAAGAAATTACTTGTAATATGGCGTGGAATAGTTTGATCAAATCTTCCTCTACGCCCGTTATGAAAGCAGAAAAAGTTGCGTTTCAAAGAATCGACGAGCTGTATTATAATCATTTGTGCTTCCAAATCCGAGCTTTGGTTTATCGACGAGAATTCCTAATTGTAAACGAAATCCTTTTTGTAAATTTTGTTTTTTTGCAATTCGAATTTTTTTCTTTTCGTCAGGAGTGCACGCTTGCCATTCCTTTATATTCCGTTTGTACGCCAAATGCAAGCTACACTCAGAACATCTTATACAGACATATAACGTGGACATCCCGAATTGTAAATGATTTTCATTCACTTTTAGTTTGAAAATGCCATGAAGGTTATTAGACTGTTTTGAAGTTGCATGACATAGGTACCAACGTTGAGTTGACAAATTACTAGTAATTAAAAATTTAGCATTAAAAATTTTACAATTATTTTAGCATTAAAAATTTTACAATCAGTGCATCGTTAAAGCTAGTTTGTAATTAACGCCTACTTATTTCCTATCAATGATTGTTTTAAAAGGAATAAGTTTACTCTCCGGATCTGTAATATAATCCATTTCACTGACAGTAACTTCCGTATTTTCGTGGAAAAAGTGGATTCTGATGTGCCTAAAAAGGAGGAGGATGATCTTGAAGAGACGAAGATCTCGGATTTTTCCAGATAACGATTTCTGAATTTTTCGCAACACTTACGAGTTCTAGTGGCACTAGAGAAGTAAAAAAGCTATTTGAACCTAATTTCTACCATCATCAACGCTAAATTTTCTTTAAAAGTACTCTAACAAGATGTACTATCACATCCCCACTTGCAAATCAAATTCAGATTGCTAATGTTCTCGAAAGTCAGATTCTTAATAATTTCCGTTTGGATTAATAAAATGAGTTCAGCAGTATGATCTAACAAAGATTGCAATTGACAAGATAATTCTTCTAATTACAATAGAATAAACAAAATTATTAGCTATAAAGATAAGAAAATGTATTTCTATCGTATCGATAATAAAAAATTCTTTTCATTTTTTTGTTATTAATCTTGTTTATCAAATTCATTTATTCTTATGATTATAATACTTATTTGTAATATAATACATAATAATCTATCACAAAACTAAATAATATAAAAATATCACAAATGTTTGCAAGCTAAATTAGTGTGAAAAGTAATAAATGTCATAGCTTTTGAAGCGACTAAAAAAGTGACATCTTTACTTGTTGTTGCAAAAACTGCACGAAATGCAGAATGGCAGTTTATGGCAGCTGGTTTTTCTATATTAATTAGATAATAGTTCAGGCTATTATTTCCATTATATTTCGTTGCGGAACACTGTGGAACTTATAAACTTTTTGATGTTTGAAAAAAAAAATAAATTTTTAAAATTTTTTTATCAAAAATAATCATGAAATTATTACTTTTATGTACATAATATAATTTTTGTAGCACGCGCAAAAAAAAGTACACAAAATCATCGTGTGAATCCATTTTAAAGCATTAAAATCAGATGATATGGAAAAAAGTTGCACTTGTTTAGAAAAACTATTCTTTTGCTCTTTTTGTTCACCTAAGATGATAATCTCCCAAGCATCACATTTGAAATTATACAGGTTGCAAAAATAAAACGAAAACCTTTTTATAAATATAGATTCTGACCCTCCAAATATTATTCTAACCATCTGTATAGTCAAAATTTCCTAAATCGTAACTTTATTTTTCGACTTATGGCCAGCTTTTTGGGATTTTGCCCCACTGTGAGTCGTTCCGATCATCAGCCACTCTGCCTATTCTCGAAAATTTCTCGAAAATTTTTCAAATTGTTTTCTTATCAGGACCTTTTGCAACTTTAAACTACGATTGAAAAGTGCGCCTTGTTGACGTAGGAATGCGATTTAATCGGCGATACTCGAGTACTAGAAAAACACATATTTTGTCGACATATATTTTGGCGATACTCGAGTACTAGAAAAACACGTTGCTTCACAGAATAGATGACTTCATTCACTTCCTTTAGTAATAAGATTGATTACACTGTGCTTCAGTGTACTTTGTTGAGGGATCCCTCAATGACTACAGCGTCACCTGTCGACAAAATATGTAACTAATTTTGAAACAATTGTATCACATTTTTACGGCTTTTAAAATAAAAATATCAGTTGTTTCCTTCTTTTATCGATCTTAGTTTCCATGTTATTTAATTTTAAAATCAGGGAGTCCTTTGCTGGACACGCTGTATCTATATCAAACAGAAGTGAAAATCAAATAATCTGAATGTTAAACAAATCCTACCTCACGGGCAAAATGCTTGGCAGGAAATATGGGTTAATGATTCCATATTATGTTCATTACAATGGACACTGGGTTAGAAAAATGCAATATTTTAATTTTTCTTTTGTAAAAAATCGTATTTTGATTTTAATTAATGTTTAACCTTCTTTGTTGTTAGTGAGAACTAAATTATAAACTTTCTTTTATATTCTACTTTAGCAGACTTCAAAAAATTATCTTTATACAGAACTCAGATAAAACCAAGTTCTATTTGAATAGCTTAATTTTCTTTTGTATGGTTTTGTTCATTTTTTATACGAGTATTTTTTATACATTCTCTAAGGAACGTTATTTCGCCATATATTAAACAATAACATAAAGATTTAAAGCTATTTTCCTTAAAAAACATATGTAAAGCCAAAAAACATATGGACCTTAAATGCTTTTTTACTCTCTGTAAATAAATAAAATAAAATACATATAAATCTTAATTTATCCTTATAATATTTGCTCCAAAACAGTTGAAATCACATAAATTTTCATTACACAAAGTTACATAAAATAACGAGTAGAAAGCATGTGTTTTAAGTTTAAGATGATGTATATTTTTATCTTTAGCAGGGAAAAAAGATAAACTGGAAAGGCATCTTAAAATAGATACGACGACAGGGTCAATATTTGCTTTGAAAAAAAAAAAAAAAAAAAAAAAAAAAAGACGTGGAGTAACAATAATCACGCAGTTTCATTTTCTGGCTCAAATTGAATTTGTAAATGTTTTTGTTATTTAAACTTAGCCTTAAAGATAAGCAGGTTTTTGTGGAATATTTTATGCCTTGAATATAAATTTTAATCAATTTTATGAATTTATTTTTGTTCATTATCAAAGTAGTCAATTGTAGATTTTCTAGAAAGTAATAGATTCATTTATTAAACAGAAATTAAAAGGAAAAAATCCCTGCCCGCCCGGTCTACAGGTGGAGGTAGATTTCGATGTTAAGTATATTAATTGCTCCAACAAAAACTAAATCATGATTAGATATAAATCCACTTTAACAGTTTTGTCTGGTCGCTTTTGACGAGTTTTTATTTCATTTTCATATAATAGCTGGTTTTATCAGAATCATGTTATGGCGGTATTAAAGAAAATACTTTTCCATGCTCAACAACTCGAAATTTTCTGGCACATTTTCAGATTAATTTTTAATAGAAAAAATACGAAACTTGCTGACGTAATTTTTGAAAAGATTTATAAGCGACATGTGTTTTTATTTTTCTTTCAATTAATTGAAACTTGATTAATAAACAATTATTTTCTCAGTAGGGCAATATTTTTCGTTTCTAACACAATCGCTTCGGAAAATTCAATTCAAAATGCCCATTTTTACATCATTTTTTGAAATATATTCTGCCTCTATCAGAACATCGATGATTACGGTACATTATATAGTTTCTGAAGAAGAGAAACTATCAATTGGATGCGTTTGAGAGCAAAAATGAATTTAAAAATGAGTAAGAAAATAAGCAGTTTGGATTTGAATACACCCTTAATAAGATGATTTTTTTCTTCAACCACTATGTATTTTTAATTTGTTTTTGCTGTAAGAATTGGTCCTATAAAAAACTTGTCTGCATAAATGTTTTAGACAATATTAAGACGATATATGATAAATTCAGGGGGATTTTATATCTTGTGAACTGACGAAGTTATGGATTTTTTTCTTCTTCAACCACCCCTTTTTGTTTTCGTTTTTAATTTTTTTTTTTGCAGTAGGAATTGGTCCTATCAAAAACTTGTGAATATAAAAGTTATAGATAATGTTAAGGAGATTTATAATAAAATTAATTGGATTTGATATCTTGAGAATTGACGAAGTTAGGAATTTTTTTTCTCCCAAAAGCACTATTTTTTGCGCCCCTTGAGCCCATTTTTAATTTTATCAAAAATCTGTGATACATAAATTTTTGGTCCTTTTTTAGAAGAAATAATAAGTTTAAACTGATTTGATCTGTACAAAAATTAAGAAGTTATGGGTTTTTTTCGGTTTTCACAAAACCCCTCCCTATTTCCATGCCCTTGGTCCGATTTTGCCCATTAACGAACTTGACCGAGATTTTAAACCCCTTGATTTTATGTATCAGTTTGGAAGAGATTTGTGCAAAATTGTGGAAGTTATCGTGTCCAGAAGAAAGTGATATATATACATAGATATATAGATAGATAGATAGATAGATAGATAGATAAAGTTTTTTACTGAGGATGGTTTTGGGCTCTAGGGGTCATGATCGATGTAGATCTGCAAAAATTTTTCAGAAATTCCAACATAGGAACGACGCCAATAGGTAGTATTTCATACGAAATCTATATATATATATATATATATATATATATATATATTATATATATATATATATATATATATATATATATATATATATATATATATATATATACAGGGGGATTCAAAAAAGATGGGGAAAATTTTAAGAGGTGATAGTACACACCCAAATAAACATTTTGTATCAAAGAATGCATGGTCGAAAGCTAAACGTAAAAAAGTTAGAGAGCGCCAAAAGTTATGTTCTTATACGAGGCAAAAACACAATGAACGATTAAGTTACGAAAACAAATTTAATGGCATTTGATTACAATAAGTTCTCAAAACATTGACCGTTAGCTGTTATGCACGCAGTACAACGGCGAAGAACAGATTGGCGAATTTTCTGAAACACATCAGGTATTATTGCACTAAAAAAAATGGGATCTTTCATGCATGCCTGCGTTTCATTGATTCTTGCTAAATAGTCATATTATAGTTATTAAGAAGTGATTTAATTCATTACATAAATTACATTGCTTTCTAAAAAAGTTTTTCATATACATTTTATCTGCAAAAGCAGTATTTTCGATTTTCGTTCTGTGTAATAAAAATCAATTTTCCAATCCCCATTTTTTAGTTAGTACCTGATGAAAATCGGTAAATATGTAAATGTATAGTGTAATACATGTATTAATCAAAACTTTTGGTTTTTATTAATTTGCATCCACTACCTACACAGCAACCTCAAGGCAGGCAAAACCGGGGGTAGGGGGATGGGCACTATGGTTCTTTGATCAAAGAATCACGATGATAGACCGCGAGAATGCAGGACTTTAGTGTGTTTCTCACTGTCTCTGATCCTCACACACACCAGCAGGAGAAAAGCATATTTTTTTCAAGAAACGAACAAAAACCGTTTAACTGCTGGGGTAAGTTCCATATATACGCTGTACGGTATATAATAGTTCGTATAATAAGTATAACCACCTTGGCCGTATTATACGTATTCAAAATCTGTACCAAGTATGATACGTATTATAGGTATACGTTTAAAGGGAGCACTAAGTAACAAATGGTAGTAAAAAGGATGATATGGTATTTATAATTTTAATTGTTAAAATATATCTCTACCAACTAGACACATGTAAAGCGAAGGTTAACTCTATTATAGATGGCCATAGAGGAGAAATGGTCAGTCTAAATATTTCCAAAACTTGATCATAGCTTGCAGTATAATCTTTGTTCTTAAGAAATAGTTCATCGAGTTCATTCATAGAGACGTTCAGTTGAGTTATTTGATTATAAAAAGTAAGTGTAATTTTAGTGGTTGAATATTTTTGTTGAGTCAGATATCTGTACGTTTTGCAGTACGTAAGTTACATTTTTTTTTTTTTTACTATACGGATATTTAAGGCACGTATATCATACAATCCTTGTTTTTATGTCTTAAACAAAGACGTACAACCAAGGAGTGACGCTTTAAATTGGGTGGCCATCTTTCCTCCAATTTTAGGATAGATGGACACATCAAATCGAGGAGAGATGCCCACATTTAATCAATATTTCAAAATTATACGGACTGGGGATTTTAACTAAATATAATTATATTTAAGATAATTATATAAATTTTATGTTTATAATTATATTAATTGATATAAATATTTAAATTTTAACTAATATAAATATTTCAATAATAATAATAATATAATAAAACCTAACGATGTATTTCTTTTTTCAGAAAATATTGAAAAACGTCGGAAATTTTCATCCCAGAAATAGATAAAGTTGATAAATTAACTGCAAACCGTGAAAAGTCTAATGTAAACGCTAAAAAAATAGCACGACACTTCGAGCAGCAAAGAAGATGAAATACATTTGAAATTATCAGATTCTGCATATTCCGAGGGAATAGAATTGGATGAGGAACACTGTGTTCGCTGTGGAATACTACACCACAACCAAAAAGGATGACTAGATACAATGCATAAGGTGCCTGAAGTGGTTCTATGAAACCTGTGCAAACTACTAAGACCTTTGCCAAAAATGTGCTAAAATTTTACGAAAAGTGAAGGATTGAAATTATACTTCAAATTTGTTTATTCGAATTTTATTCACTCCTTTTTCGTGATATAATTGCAACTTTACAAACTGCTATATGTTTTTCATGATTTAACTATACAAATGTGTTATTTTTTGCTATTTTAACTTCTTTTTTGTATTGGATCGCCATCTCTCCTCGGCTTGGGAAAGATGGCCATCTGCCATTTTAATTTCAATTTCATTTCCCACTTTTTGTTCTCAATATTTAATTAATTTTTTGCCCAAAATGTAATGAGCATATATATATATAAATTTTAAATATGCCTAAATATTTCTTATATTTCCATTTTAAGAATTTTTATTTCAATCTTTAAAAATCATGGCCCTATCCTAGAGTTACCCTAAATGAAAAGAATGAAATAAAATAAAAGTAGAAATCGCTTGGTATATTTAAAAAATTGCGTGACAAATACAAAATAGCACTGTGCTGTCATAAAATTGCAAAGTACTAATATTGAGGGAAAATTTGTAAAGATTTAATTAATTTTTTTTTTTTTTTTTTTTTTTTTTTTTAACTGCTGAAAAATACCTTTAGAATTTTTTTTTTTTTTTTTTAGATTCGATGTTGTTGCATTCAAAGACTAGGAATTTAATAAATCTTTTTTTAAAAGAGAAAAAAGTTTTGTCCTGATGCGTGCGCAGGATTTTCGTTAAAAAGAGGAATGAAAGATAGATTTCACAATTTTCGAAGAAAAGGGGGAATGAGGTTTCTCTCCACCATCCCACGAAATAGATGTTAAAGGATCTACTTATATAAACTGTTATTTAGAACCAACATAATGGGTATCGTTAACAGAAAAATAAATAGATCTAAATACTCCGTAAAATCGCACACATAAAAACGAAAAGAAAATCAGAAAGCATATATATATATATATACACTAGCTGCTACCCGTGACGTCGTTCACATAGAATTAAAAGAAAAATAAATACGTTAATAAAGCAAAACATTTCACTCTCGATAATTAAAAATAAGTGCGACATTAACCAACCCTTAATCACATTTTATAGGAGACGAAGCGGAATTTCTTATTTATGCCTTGACTCAGTCATAAAAAAGGTGAAATTTTCTGCCAAATAATATAAACAATCGCGAGAAAGAAACTGCGACCACTCAAAAACGGAGGGCCAAATAACATCGTGGAAATCGACGAATCTCTCTTTGTAAAACAATGTATTTTAGGTGATATTTGAAGAAATGTGGAATTAAAATCCGGTTCCCGTAACCACGATTTACCAAAAGTGTCTCCAATACATTTTGTGCTCTCGAGCCTTTTTTCTCTACTTCCGAGAGAAAATGATGTTACATTCCCACAATGATGTTATACCTTTATGTTTTACGAACAAAAATGAAACTTTCTTTTAAAAAATAAATAATTTTTATTCATATTCTCTGAAATGAATAAAAATTATGAATAAAAGAGTTGCTATAGTAAAACACTCGATAAAAAAAATCCTTAGACAGTCAAGTTTGTTTTATAGTTATTAAGAATGAAAATAACTATTTCCAGCTTGTCATGGCATAATTTCCGACATGGATAATTTTACGGTGCATATTATTGACATTTACTATCCATTTTCTTTTTTAACTTTTTTAACTTATCTCAATTTTGAATTAAAAATTAAATCTTTTTGTTAAGCGGGCGTAGACGATAAAACGTCATGTATTAACCCTCTAAGTGTTTCGGGCGTAATATTCCGTTCACTAAGCTCCAGGTTTCACAGCAATACAAGCAATATTTAAGATAATATAATTCTATATATTTAATGAATTTTAAATATATTGAAGAATGATTAATACTCTCAAGGATTACATTCATATTTGTAATTGAGTTTTTTTTTTTTTTTTTTTTTTTTTTTTTTTATAATGTTGAAAGAATCATATTTTCTTAGCATTTAAAACAAAATGCAAAGAAAACAACATTACAATTTTACATTTTTGCAAGACGCTCGGAGGGTAATAACAATTTCTTTTGCATAATAAGAATTTATGCCATAACTCAAGACCATTTCATTTCAACATCAAAACATATCCATTTTCTTTTCCATATATGACGTCATATTAGCCTGCTTTCCGTAATTGTTCATATTAATTCACCTATATTTTTAAGAAACACTTGAACGTCAAATATGACAACATATTCATATTTTTTTTTATTTATATTTTTATTTATTTCATTTTCCTTTTTCACGTGAAAATATTTCAATTGAAAATTAATTATTGAGGAGAAAATATTATTCAGTGTTTTCATTTTTTGGCAACGAAAAAAAGAAAGATGGTTAAATTTTATAGGGCAAATGTCAATTTATTCGCTACGAAAAGTAATGGAATTTTGAATTATTAAGAAAATTATTTGAATAAAATAAATAAAACATAGCCTATGTTCATTTCCGAGTTATAATTCATCTATATGCAAAGATGCAAAAGCATTAATTCACCTGTTTGTACGTTGACTTAATTCAAACATTCACACACACTTTCACATTTATAATATTATAAGGATATATATATACTTTAATTTGAGTAATTGGAAATAGATGATGAATTGTAATTATATAATGGTTATATATTATCATTCAAATTTCTATTCTGCTATTGCGCATGTTATTATGAATGATCACTTTTTGTTATTTTATTTTCATTTAGAATTGCAAGAATTCTTTTTGAAACACATATTTTTTTACGAGATAACTTTTATATATCTTATAAATATATAATTTCTGTTAGTTAAATGTTTTGCAACGTTAGCAAACTATTTTTAAATTTTTTTATGCGCTGGGTTTATTGCTACAATTGCGCAAAAACTTAGTGTGTTATCATATGATTTCTACTTTTGAATTTATTTGATACCTTGATATAAGAAATTCCATTTTATGCTGCATGTTTGTCATCTTCAAGGTCTATATTAAACTTCATTTCATCATGATCATATCACTGTTGTTCATTATTTTGTATAATATCAGTGTTATGTATTGAAGCTAAATTTATTAATTTAATATTAGTAATTGGAAATAGATGATGAATTGTAATTATATAATGGTTATATATTATCGTTTAAATTTCTATACTGCTATTGCGCAAGTTATTATGAATGATCACTTTTTGTTAATTTATTTTCATTTAGAATTGCAAGAATTCTTTTTGAAAGGCATATTCTTTTACGAGGTACCTTTTATATATTTTATAAATATATAATTTCTGTTACCTAAATGTTTTGCAACGTTAGCAAACTATTTAAAATATATATATATATGCGCTGGGTTTATTGCTGCAATCGCGCAAAAACTTAGTGTGTTATCATATGATTTCTACTTTTGTAGTTATTTGATACCTCGATATAAGAAATTCCATTTTATGCTGCATGTTTGTCATCTTTCATGGACTATATTAAACTTCATTTCAACATGATCATATCACTGTTATTCATTATTTTGTATAATGTCAGTGTTATGTATTGAAGCTAAATTTATTAATTTAATTTCAGTAATTGGAAATAGATGATGAATTGTAATCATATAATGGTTATATATATATACTGTGTGTCCACGTATAACCTGACCGACTAATTATTTTCGCAACCGTTGGTCCTAGATGATACTTCCAATTACAAAAAGGGTTTAAATAAGGTAAATAATTATTTTTAAAGCGATTTGGATCAAGAAAATCATTTATTAAAAAATTACGAAATTTAAATTTTTATACGGTACCCCGGTCCTATAAGTGATATTTACTAAAAATTTACTGAGACACTAACAAGTAAGACAAAAAAAGTCCCATGCATCTAACATTAAAATTGACCGAGTTATGAAACTTTGAAATGCATGACTTATACCACTTTTTGCATATCAAATTCACGATTTCGACCATGTTTTCGGGGGTCGTGTATTAAATACTTAAACTTATTTCCAGGTATCTGCGCTTTGAAAGAAATCCTACAAATATTACGATCAGCTTATATTAGTTAAGTTTCAGATTAGTTAAAAGAATTGTATTTTAACATATGTTTTATTTGTAAGGATTTGAGGCTATGATTTATTTTAACTAAAATTACGTTATTTTCATACGGTTTTATTTAATTTGCAATGATCGTCTATCCAGTTTAAAATTTATAATCGAACTTTAACACACTTTCAAATGTCCGATCGAAGTTAAATTTTACATACTGACTTAAATCCGATGACAATGCAATATTATTATGATTTTCGACTTATCTTATACATACTTATATTAGCGGATAACCCAAAGAAATTTTGTATAGATTACCGTCAACAAGTTTAAGAAATGGTTTTAGATTAGATAGCATAAACCTGCGATGGTTGTGTTTTTAAACTTTTATAATTACATTGTATGTATTTTTTAACGCTGAATTAAAAAATTACCTTCACTTTACCATCATGTCAAGACTTTTCGGAAATCGTAAATTTCAAGGTTAAAAAATAGCGAAAAGTCTGATACTATAAAACAAATGTATGACTTTTTCATTCAGTTTAATTTTAAATCAATAATTTATTAGATTTTTTGGATTATACTGGATTTTTTACAGCTAAACAGCTCGGGGATCCGATGAGATTGGGAGAGGAGGGGGGATGAATTTTAACTTTTAGTTTATTAACTTTGAAATTTGCAATTAGAGAAAATCCTGACGTGATGGTTTAAAATAAAGGTCATTTTCGGATTCAGTGCTAAAAAGTACATGAGAATCAATTTTCAAAAGCTAAAAAACATGCCACAACCCAAAATTTGAAAGACAGTGTAATCTAACAGCATTTTAAAACATCTATAATTTTGTAAGGAATTGAGGTTTTGTTTATCATCCTTTTATTTATCAAAAAATCTGTTATTTTTATCCTCTTATAATGTTCAATACAAATTGTACATTTTAGGTAGATTTCGTATGAAATACTACCAATTGGCGTCGTTCCTATGTTGGAATTTCTGAAAAATTTTTGCAGATCTACATCGATCATGACCCCTAGAGCCCAAAACCATCCTCAGTAAAAAACTTTATCTATCTATCTATCTATCTATCTATCTATATATCTATGTATATATATCACTTTCTTCTGGACACGATAACTTACACAATTCTGTACCAATCTCTTCCAAACTGATACATAAAATCAAGGGGCATAAAATCTCGGTCAAGTTCGTTAATGGGACAAATCGGACCAAGGGGATGGAAATAGGGAGGGGTTTTGTGAAAGCAGAAAACTCCCCATAACTTCTTAATTTTTGTACATATCAAATCAGTTTAAAGTTTTTATTACTTCTAAAAATATGGCCAAAAATTTATGTATCACAGATTTTTGATAAAGTTAAAAATGGGCTCAAGGGGCGCAAAAAATAAGGTTTTTGGGAGAGAAAAATTCATAACTTCGTCAATTCTCAAGATATCAAATCCAATTAATTTTATCATGAATCTCCTTAACATTATCTACAACTTTTACATTCACAAGTTTTTGATAGGACCAATTCGTACCGCAAAAAAAAAAAATTAAAAACGAAAACAAAAAGGGCGTTTGAAGAAGAAAAAAATCCATAACTCCCTCAATTCAAAAGATATAAAATCCCCATGAATTTATCATATATCTTCTTAATATTGTCTATAACATCTATATAGACAAGTTTTGGATAGGACCAATTCTTACAGCAAAAACAAATTAAAAATACATAGCGGTTGAAGAAAAAAATCATCTTAGTAAGGGTGTATTCAAATCCAAACTGCTTATTTTCTGACTCATTTTACAATTCACTTTTGCTCTCAAAGGCTTCCAATTGGTACCTTTTCTTACTCAGAAACTATATAATGTACCGTAATGGTCAATTTTCTGATAGAGGCAGAATATATTTTAAAACATGCTGTCAAAGTGGGCCTTTTGAACCGAATTTCTCGAAGCGGATTGTGTTGGAAAAATCATGGAATTAAGGGAGTATTCAAATCCAAACTGCTTATTTTCTGACTCATTTTTAAATTCATTTTTGCTCTCAAATGCATCCAATTGGTAGATTCGCTTATTCAGAAACTATATAATGTACCGTAATGATCGATTTTTTGACAGAGGCAGAATATATTTCAAAAAATGATGTCAAAGTGGGCATTTTGAACGGAATTTCCCGAAGCGATTGTGTTAGAAACGAAAAATATTGTCTTACTGAGAAAATAATTGTTTATATATCAAGTTTTAATTAATTGAACGGAAATTAAAAACACAGGTCGCTTATAAATCTCTTCAAAAATCACGTCAACAAGTTTCACATTTTTCCTATTAAAAATGAATCTGGAGTTATGCCAGAAAATTTCGAGTTGTTGAGCATGGAAAAGTATTTTTTTTAAATACCGCCCTAACATGATTCTGATAAAACCAGTTAATATAAAAATGAAATAAAAACTCGTCAAAAGCGGCCAGATAAAATTGTTAAAGTGGGTTTATCTCTAATCATGATTTGGTTTTTGTTTGTGAAATTAGTATACTTAACTTCGAAATCTACCTCCGCCTGTAGGCCGGGCCGGCAGGGATTTTTTGAAGTAATATGTCAGAATGATTAAAGATTTCAAATTTATATTGCAATGCTAATTTTACTCTCAAACATTTCTTTAATATATCTGACGAAATTATATTTCTACTAAATTTGTGAATGACCCCTAATATGCAGCAAAAAATATACCCCAACTTTAAACAGCTATTACTCGGTCAATTTTAATTGTAGAATAACGGGACTTTTTTTGCCTTACTTGCCAGTGTAACAGGAGAATTTTACTAAATATAACTTATAGGACCGGGGGACCATATAAAAATTTAGATTTTGTAATTCTTCACTATTTTTTTTTCTCTTCAAACTTTTTTTATCTTAACCCTGCACCTAAATTTGACCATTTTTGTAATTGGAAGTATGAATCTAGGACCAACATTTGCGAAAATAAAGGTCGGTCAGGTTATACGTAGACATACTGTACATATATTATATATCAATTATACAAAGTATTTCAAAGTGGTAGGAAACCTAAAAGATGGTAGAACATACTACAATGAACAACTTTTATCCCGGAAACCAAGTCGCAATCCATTTATTCAATTAAATGTATAGGCTTTAGTGTATAGATTTTAAGACAAATCAGTATATTTATTGGGAATTTTAACAATTATAAATACACTTTAACGCAATTTGGAAGGGATTTAACCTGCTTCATGCGAAATCCAGTGTCACGTATAATGGTGGAAGTGCACAGTAAGTCAGTCAATGAGAACGTGTTAAATGTTAACTATTTTCCTATATATGGGGTACCTAAATCAGTAATGCTTGGACGCGGAGGATGATAACGTCCACCAGTAATCGTGATTTTGTAACATATGACACAAAGCAAGGTAAGTATTATGAAAATTTTGCTAAATTTTCTTCATTAATATTAAAGATAGAACAAGAATTCAGGTTTGTCTCGGAATGAAACACTTCATTTTTGACGGAACACATAGATTGAGACCCAAGTTCACGATACAAAAGTTGCTTGACTTAATGTGCGCTTTCATCTCTTAAAGTTTGTCTCATCATTTTTTAAACATTTTATATAAATCTAAAATAGTTTTGTGTCATTTCCTTGGTGCATCTTATGTTTTGTAACTAATGGTAAACGCTGTCGAAATAAATCATAACCAATGTAGCTGTTGATTCTAATATCCTCGTAAAAAGCATTATGATATCATTCATTAAAAAGACTGATTCAATTAAACAGTGATTTGAATAACAAGCTACCACAATTATCAACAACTCAAGTGTAAAAGATTTATTTCTGATTCAAAATCTATGAAATAGATTTTACTTATCGTGATTGATATGGAGAATATCAAGCTTCGTAATATTTCTGAAAACAAAAAAACTCGAAGTATCGTTACTATTTAAATTATTTTTTATATAATGGAAATATTTACTACAAATTATAGAAGATATACAATGCATTATTTGTTAAACAAGAATAGTAAGCTATATTATTATTTGAGAGAAAATAATATTTTAATAATATATTATGGATTAATTGTATCACGAAAACAATGCTAGTTTAAATGATTTTTGAGAATGGGACATTTTTGAAATATTTATATATTTTTATAATTAATTTAATGAATTATAAAATTTTTCAAACATTTCTTGCACACAAGGGAAAAAATACGAGACTGAAAACTTTAATTCTAAAAGACACAGGATAAACTGGTTTCACTAAAGTTCCTTGTTTCTTACCTCCTATACCCCTGTTAAAGTTAAATGTTCGTGAGGTGTCGTATACATATTCATTTTTATTCGAACTTTCAAAATATCAGTGAGAACTCCTATCAATGTATCTTTATTTCATTCGATTTTTCATACGGTATTTACCCTGAATAGAAATTTTCATTGCACTATTTTGAAAAATATGCTGAATATAATTAATTTGCATTCCGATACTATGTCAAAATTGAGTAACGGATTTCAAAGATATAATGACATTGCGGCTAAAACAATTAAAATAATGATACAACTATTCTTGGTTTACAAGAGCAGCAATATTTTTCATGAAATCTGTAAATATAGTGTTGCCTTGTTGCGTGTTGCGTTTAACAGGAGATTAAAAAAAAAGATTTTGTAATTTAAACTATGGTCACAAGCAAACGAAAATTTATTTATTTTTGTGCATGTTTTTGACAAAGGTGAGGAAAAAAATATAAATATCTATATGAATTTTTAATAAATATATTATTAATTAAATAATAAATACTTCAAAATCATATTAATCCAAATTATGCGCAAACGGTATGTTTACAAATGTGACATTTTACTACGTATTCTAAAAAACAAAAAAATATTGAAATACATAAACAGTACAAAACAAAAAGGTGTTGCTATCCAACGTGCTATTTATTCACAAATTAAAAGATGTAAAATAAACATATGAATAAAATAAATCTCTACGTTTCGGTTCAATCTTTAAAACCTTCGTTAGGAGAATTTTTTTCCAAAATATAAATCGAAAAACACTTTATATACTACATCTTAAATTCAAATTCTAAATGAAGATTATGAAGTTTCGTAAATTTTCTACAGCACTCTCAAGAATTTTCCATAAAGAACTTATTTCATTTATAGACTTTGACCATGCTAAAGTTATTTCCAAGCAAGTTGTTCCGTTTAATGCTATTATTCGTGAATCTTTAGAAATTCGTTTGAGGAACAAAGAAGTTTGTAATGGTGATGTTTCCTTTCCTACTCCTAAAATATGGCATTCTATATTAAAAGATCTATAAAAATTTTCATGTTTTTACAGCCCTTCTTTCTTCTTTGGATAAAGATGGAGCCACTGAGTTGTTTTTGGGGATTTAAGAAGTTTACGTTAGATTGTTTTTCATTTAGAATTTGAATTTAAGATGTAGCATATAAAGTGTTTTCGTCGATTTATATTTTAGAAAAATTTTCTCATCACGGAGGTTTTAAAGACTAAACTGAAACGTAGAGATTTATTTTATTTAAATGTTTATTTTACATCTTTTAATTTGTGAATAAATAGTACGTTGGATAGCAACACTCTTTTCTTTTGTATTCGATATTACAACGTAAAGTCCTTAATTATTATACATGAACGATGTTAAAATAATGTCTAGATAATGGGCATGTCTTTGACCTTTATTTCTTATTTATTCAAGATTTATATCTTACTAACTAATCATTAAAAATTTATGAAAATTTATATTTCGACGTTTTTCATCATGTGGATTTAAAATATGTAATAAATTTTGGGTGCTGCTATTGAACTTTTTAAATTACGTTTACTTTCATATGTAGATGAATTATTTTGACAAAATAATACTCACAGAAATAAAAGGAACTTTCTTCGAGATAAAATGAAACTTTTCGTTTATTTCTTAGAACTGAAATTATAACCATCGTTCTGAATTTGCGTTTTATACTGCACACTGCTTTGTATATAAAAACGTTTTTTAACTTATCTCAAAATTCCGTAAGCTGATTTATAAGAAATAAGTAAGTGGCTTTACCATATTATATAGGGTTTCTGCAGGAAACCCCCTTGATTTCAAATGTTTATTGTATGGAAACTATGAGTATTAGAGATTTTCGGTTTGCGGTATCATGAATATCAACACAACAAGTTTATTTTGCTGCAATTTGTTTTACGAAACAGTTAAATTTTGTTGTATGCATTATTGATATGTCATGACAATAAGTTTATTTTTTTACAAGCGTTTATTTGTCTGAAAAAGTTATATTTTTGTCTATGCATGCACTTCGATACGGGCTCCGTTCGTATCTCCAAGAGTGTCCAGTTTATATTCAATCTCAATCCACCTGTAGCGTAGCATGCCAGGTGTGACTGAATCGTTGGCTTACGCAATTATACGCAAAATTAACTTTTTCATAAAACAAATTGCACAAAAATAAACGTGTTGTATTGCCATTCTTGATACCGCAAGCTGCAAATATTTAGGACTCCTAGTTTCCGTACAATTAACATTTGAAATCAAGGGGGGTTTCTTGCGGGCACCCTGCTTATAAACGCTTACACAGATGTTTTAGTCATGCATAGAGGGGATAAAAAAATAATTTAATGTATTTTAATATAATATGTTTAATTTTATCGAGATGTCATCTTTTAACATTACATTTAGAAGTGCTTGTACCGCGTAATACGCACACAGGCGTACACACGAAAAAGGGAGCTGTCGAAGTGCGTAATGGCAACCATGTATAGTTGGTAAGAATCTTGAAATATAGGCAGTCAAGCCATTTATTAATAATAGATTAATGAAACGGGAAGTGTTAAAAGTAACCGTTTTTTCGAATAACCCAGCTTGTCCAAAGAAACGCAAAATTTAAACAAACAAAAACACATTTTCAATGACAGAAAAATAGAAAAAGAGAACTGTTGTTACACATCCTCATAAGCAAAATCATGCAAAGTTTAAAAATAAAGTTTAATTCAACCTGTTGGGTACTCTACGTGGCTGATACTTCGCATTAGAAGTTCTCGTTTTTCTTTTCTTGCTCCAATCTGTAAATCTCAAATCTTTCTATTAATGCTATTTCTTCAATATTCAATATGTTTACCTCAAAGTCCTTTTGTCTTCCAAAGCATAAAAATTAAAATTTAGCCTCTTTTGTTTAATAAACATAAATCATTTTACATTCATTTAGGCTCCAATTTATTTTTCTTAAGTAAACATTAATAAGCCCTCTTGTATAATTTTATGCAATAATTAAACTAACCTCGGTGCTCAGTCGGGTGATCCTATTTATTCCTTTTTTTTCCCAGGGAAAACAGGTGCAAAACTTTTATCATAGGTTTTTTCAATCATTTTATTTATGTAAAGTAAACAAATTTACAGTACGAGCACACTTAAATCCGCTTTAGTCAGTTTTATGGCAGGGGTATAGTATTGACATTTGTTAACAGGCTTGTTTTGATCGTAAAGCCAGGCAGATCCCTTTAACTAAAAGTTCATTTGTTATACGCCATGTTTCTCGCAAGAAAATTCGTTCTAACCGTCCATTAATAAGCTGTTCTGTTCGCCGATGGTCCAAGAGCCAGTAAGCTGATTCGTTGCAGCCCTAACGGCCGGAATGGATGTTATTGGGAGGTTCCATATTCTTAAAATTAACAAATTGGGATAGTCCGTATATCGTTTTCTATCCAACATTTTTGGTAAATAGGGCGAGATACCGAGATATGCGTTTGAGCTACGAGGCTGGATATGTAGAGCAAAAAACTTAGTGGACAGTGTGGAGAGCGCGAGTAGTTATGAAGATTGTTTCGTACTTGGGTGGGGTTTAATCCTCGTGCCTTTCCTTGTTCAAGAAAAAATTTAAGGTGTGCGTTTTATTTAAAGAGAGACTTTGTTACACACAGTTTTGCTATCTTTCTCTTTTTTTAATGTCGGCTAAAAAGGAGGTCTTAGACGTTTCATTTTCAAAGTATCGGTGAACATTAACAACCTGGAAGAGCTGGCATCTGCCTTTTTATCTCCGGTGAGCTGATGAGAAGCTGTACTTACCTGTAATGAACAAAACGGATATTGAATTTACGGATATTGCAATACATTGACCAGACTGATGAAATTCTCTTGGCGAGGGGTAATGTTGGAGTAATTGGTGCTGATCCTGAATATAAACTTTTTGATGCGGTTATCGCTGATCTGGATGAATGCCCCAAAGTGTATCCAGAGTCCCCACACGCGAGCTATCCCCACCCCGGATAGCTAAAGGCTTCTAAGCTGGAAAGTGGTGGTGTGATTACAGCTTCAGTGTTGTTACCTCTGCAGAGTGGTGTGATTACAGCTTCAGTGTTGTTACCTCTGCAGAGTGGTGTAATTACAGCTTCCCCGCGATTACCTGTGAAAACCCTTCGAATTAGTGATTATAATGTGTTTTCAGGACTTCTACTGTTCTAGTGTGAGTGCCAGCTGTTTGTGCTATTTAAGTGGATATGCATGCCAAAGATGAGTCTTTGTTTGTTGGGAAATGAAAATTTTAACGTTTACATCTGTATATAAAATGTAGATCATTATAAGCCAGAAATTTGAGATTCATTATTATAAAAACCAAGGTTTGTAGCTTGTCTTAAAACTTAAAAAAAGTTGAAATAATTTAAAATTTTTATGTTAAATATAAACTATGTTATGTTGAACCATAATCATAATCATAATTATGCATTTTTTATTATTTAAAAAGATTAATTTAATTTAAAATTTGTTTTTCTTGTGCAGTTTACTCTGTTTCAAAGGAAATTTTTAGTCAAGTAATTAGTTGAAGTATTTCTTGTAGTTATATTTAGTGAAAACAGATTTATTTTTAACACCCAAAGCACCTTTGGCAAAATTCTCTAACAATAGTCCTTATTCATTAAAATAAAACTTATGTGTTCAATATTTTATTTTGACGTGTAAGTCTTTTTATATTTAGTTCATTACCTATGACTATACGTATTAATTATGTCCTAAATTTGCTTTTTTGCTATTTCTTTACAATATTCTAAGCATATTTTGGGTCAAAATCCTTTTAATGTTTGAAAAAGAAATATTTTTTCTCCAAATTTTATACATATCTATTTTTACATATTTCAATATTTTATAATGAAATATGGATGAATTTTTGTGAAGAAGATTAAATTAAAATTTTCTGTTTGATTTTAATTTGATTTTTATTTATTACCACAATGTACTGTTTATTATTCGTAGTAAAAGTGTATGTTTTTCGTAAATATTTTTAATTTAAAAATATGTAACTGGTTTCCTATGAAGATTGTTAACATTCAAACTATCGGAATCTATTTTATAATCCCTCAAAAAATTCACCTTTATAACTTTAAATGAATTTCAACCAGTTAAGATAAAATAATTTTTAAAAATAGCAGTTAATTGTATTTCCTTAGGAATATTTAAAAAATGTAGTAAGGCAATTTTTTATGAGATATTAACAGTTTCAAGCGACCTAAGATTTATTTTTGCATACTTAATTACATAAACGGCGGATATTCTTAATGAGTTTTTGCGTTTTTTGAGTTACATATTTTTAAAAATACCAAGTAAAAAGGAAAAGATTTTCACATATCCCCAAATAAAAATTACTTAAAATTTTTCTGCATCTAATTTCATTTCACTGAAACTCTTAATAACTTTTTTTAATTATTTAAACAAAAAATTTGAAAGAGAAATTTTTATAAGAATAACGTAAATATAGAAAGCGTTTAATTCTTTTAATTAATACTTTTTAAACGAAAATACTTTTCATAAATCAGATTCATTTTTACAGTAAATCTATATGTATTTTTCACTAATAACATACACTTTTAAAAGTAGTTACTGAATTATTTATTGTATGTTATGACTTGGGACTCAAATGATCAAATGGAAGTCGGAATGTATAGTTTAAAGATGAGCAACGCGTTTGAAAATTCTCAAATTGCAGTAAATATAAGCATGTAATATGTGATTAACAGATTACACGGAAACCTTTGATGCAATCCTTATTACTTTGCACGATTGAAAAATAATGTATAATAGCCATTGATGCCAATAACCCTAGGACCCATTGAGCACAGTGGCTAACATAATGGCCATTAAATGAGGTGTTTGGGCCTCTGTCCGCCAGTTCGATGCCTGAGCGTCGAACTGCGTAACTGGGCCTGAAGGTAACTGGCCTGAAGTTAACAGGGCAAGATTTTCAGAGTTATTCTTATATGAGAACGGCTATTCGCAATGCTTTTCCTCTAAAAGTCATCCCTGAAGTCAAAATTATTACAGCATCATGGCCAAAAAACCGCACAGTATTTAGAAACAGCCGTTCAGCAACAATCCCATAAAAAAGTAACAAAATGTTGACGAGATGGCTGATTAAAGAGTCTAATCAATTAAATGTTAATTTTTGTATATTATGTGTCCTTTTTTGCTATAAAAATTTTACAAGATTATATTATAATACAAAATTGTTATATAAAGGTAATCTGAATAACATGCTAGTCAAACACATTACATTTATCGATTTTCGTTTACATGAATATTACATCGCATTTTATTATATACTATATGTTATCTCTCATGGAGTCAGAGCACTTCAAATTAAACAATGTAACAAATCAAATGCTTTGTTTTCATATTAAATAAAAGCTATTTTTATTCTGAAAATTGGATGCCAAAATTAATTTTGTGGGTGCGTGTGTTTGTTTTAACAATATCAATGAAAAAGTGAACCCATCTGGGTTGGTGGGAGGGGGGGGGGGGAGAGGGGCATAATTTTTCTTTAACTCGAAAGCTTTAAACACTCATATCTTGGATTTAAACTCTATTTTGATAGCGTGCAAAAGAGATTTTAAAAACTAACATAGGTCATTTCCAGAAATTTTCAAGTTCAATACACTAAAATTTATTAATATTTATTAATATTTATTAATATTAAAATACAAAAAGTAGTATTAAGAAATTGAATATGATAATTTTGCAAAAAAGTTCAAAAATAACTTTTTTATTTTCTGAAGTATGTACAAAATTTCGATTGACGTTACACATTATTACATTTTTAAATTTATAAAATTTCAAACCCTAGTTGTTAATCTATCCTGCTTGCAGTATAGCGAGATATAAAAGTTTAAAAAACACTTCTATTAAAGAAAACTTGTGTGGATGCATTCATTCTTGTTTTGATATTTTGATTTAAAATATTTTAAAAACATATCCTATCAAAAAGTTCAACACTAAAATGGCTTTTAACTAATATAAATCTAAAAGTTTCATTTTTAATACGATAAACATATCATGTTCCCTCAAATGCACAGCACAGCAGTGCTTGATATGTCCATAGATATTATTTTACTTTATAATCGGAATAAATTTCTTAATCATAACATTCACATGCTCGTTTTTATTTACGTACAAAATAATCTTTTGAACTCATGATCTCACAGCGATTAGCAGGTCACAGTGTTTAGCGACTCACAGAGATTAGTGAATCGATAAGAAAAACTAATCTAAACAATTTCAATAACTACTTTGGTAGGTGATTAAAAAAAAAGAAAAAGAAAGAAAAAACATGATTTTTCTGTCCTCCACATAATAAAAAATCGTTTATTTGAGAATTAAGATTACTTGGTGCTCTTCGAACTAATTTTTTTATTTGAGTATTTTATAACATGTTTTCGAAATATTATTAAATGGTTTTATGAATGAAAATGATTTAATTGAAAAATTCCAGTCTTATAGTAAAATTTGAAGCATTTAAGAAAGTTTTAGAACTTTTCTATAATTTTTAACTTTTTGAAACTTTTTTTATATGTATTTCTTACAAGTAGTAACGGTAGGAACCGTTTTTCCAAAAAGGTTAATTCTTTAAATAAAAATAAATAAAATGTTATGACATATGTAAAAATGGAAAAAAAAGACTATTTACTTAACATTAACTTATTACACTATTTAGATTACCGAAAATGCAGTCCCTAGTTTTATGAAATGCACATCAAGGTTCATCTAAATCTAAAAGAATTAAACTGAAATGAATTGAAAAATATTTATTGAAGTTTTAGCATTTTTATCATATTGATATGCGGAAGAAACCAAACTGCGAAAAATCAATATTAAGATTGCAACTCTAAATCATTTAAAGGGAAATGCGTGCTGTAAAATGCATTTGTATTATTTTTTATTAGTCGGATTTTACGTAACTTCTTCAGAATATATTAAGGTTGATTGAATACATTTTAACAAAAAAAAATCGAAAATTGTCTTTTCAGTCCTTTTTTCCGTCCCACCAGTGGCCTAGAGGTTCTTCACTCGAAGCTGGTAGGCGGGATGTGCTGGGTTCAAACCCAATCGCGCCCGTCGGCCTAATCGTTCGGAGTTTAAGATAATTTTCTTCGAACCTTAGTTTTCCCTGCGTAAATATGGGTTAGTTTCCCTTAGAAAGATCCCCAAGGAGAGACCCATATCCCTCGTGTAGATGATTGGCCGTCATAAACAACCGCAATAACACCAGTCACTTCTCACAAATGAAGAGTACCAAATCTCATTTATACGTAAAAATGAAAATGACCGTGCTTTTTTGATAGCAAACGATCATGTAATAAAACTTCCACGTCTAACATTAATCTTGTTTATATTATATAAAAACATTGAAAGTAGTAAAATTACAGAATGTTCATTAATCAAATGTATTTTTATTTCGAAGGTATTTAAGTGCTGAAGATGCACAAGCTTATAAAAAAGAGCTGTTTTACGATTTTAAATATGATCAAAACCATAAAACTCTGATTTTGCTTTTGGCTCATGAAATTATTTTCTTTCAAACGGGAAATGACTCTCATACCTTCTAAGTAAGGAAAAGTTCTCGTAAACTAGAAAAAAATAATAATGTGTTAAACCACGACAGTCAAAAATCGATTTCGCTATAATAACACTTAAAGTTTCGTCAAGGTCGGGAAAGAAAGGGAAAAAAAAGCTTTCAAGCATACTTTGTTGGTGTCATTAATGTTGCCATTCTAGTATCGGAAGCTTTATTCTAAAAAATTCTTTTCAAAAGTTCTTTCTGAAGTTAAATAGTTAAATTTTTCAAACATGTTAAAACTGAACAAGAGAAAGCGAGATTTTCCAAATTCTATGTTTGTATTAATATATTTTTAGAAATTGGACGAAAGTAGGTTTTGAGAGGTCATCATTTAAAATGGATCCGAAGACAATTTCAGTTTTGTAATTTTGTCCTAATATTATTAATTACCCATTAAAATTATTTTGCATAGAATATTTATTCCATAAAAACCATTAATAAAAAATATATACTGTGGCGGTCAAAAGTTTCCGACCAGCATAAAATTTTTGGTTAATTTGTAAGTATACCCATATGAAGAGGAATCTCAAAGTGATACTTATACAATTTATTGACATAACAGTTAAGGACTTATTTGTGGAATAACAAATAAATATTAATAAATTTAATTGACAAAATTAATTTCAAAAGAAAACGCATGTTCTCAAAAGTTTCCGGCCACCTTGGCAAGTTTGGAAAAAATTGGTATTATAACAGAAAATATCAGTGATCAAATACATTTACAAATAGTATTTTGTATTCATACATTTAACAATAAGTATTGCGGCGCAGATACGTGGCATCGATTCAAACAACTGTTGTAGATCGTCAATGTTAAGTTTTTTCCACGGTTCTTGCAATTTTTTTAAAAATTGCTGCTGAATTGGAATATTTGTAATTTCACACACGTTTTCAAGTTAGTTTCAAAGATTTTCTATTGGATTCAGATCGGGTGATTGGGCTGTCCATTTCAAAAGCGGAATTTTTTGTTTGCGAAAACCACAGCTTGACGAGCTTGCATGTATACTTTTGGTCATAATCATGATGAAACAAATAGTTGCGACTACAAATTTCCTCCAATAAGTTAGCAAATGATCTTGCAAGATATCCTTATGCATTGAACTATTCATCTTGCCGCGGATTTCAAATAACGGACAGGCACATTTTCCAGAAAATGTTCCCCACAGCATAACGTGTCTTCCGCCATGCTTCATTGTAGGAATAACATATTTCAAATCTTATCTTTTGTTTTTAGGTCGTCGGTTGTAGTGTTTGTTATCAATCCGAAAAAGATTGAACGTCGATTCATCGGAAAATAGTACTTCTTTCCAGTTTTCACTTGACCAGTCTTTGTATTCCTTGGCAAACGCTAGTACGGCCCTCTGATTTTTTTTACTTATGAAAAGTTTTTTAACACCGACTGGTCCATAAAGTCTTACGTCACGTAAACGTCTTGACACAGGCTTATTTCAGCAACATTTTAACTCCGTATTTCTCGGGGAATTGCAGCGGCATTTTTATGCGGGTCATCAACTGCTTTTCTCCTGATAATTCTGTCTACAAGAATAGTCGTTTTTTGGGGTCCTCCAGACCGTAGCAAATTCCGAAGGCTATGACCATCTTTATTTTTTCTTAAAATATCGTTCACAGCAAATTTTCCGATCCACAACTACTTTCCATCCATGCCGCAATCTCACGAGAGGATTGTCCCTTTAGCGACAAACAAATCACTCGTTTCGGAACAATAAATCGTTCAACTTTTCATTTTTGAACTTCAAATACGTTATTCACGTTGATTAATTAACAAACAAGGCAAAAAAAAAACACTTTACTGATAGCAAAAACTAAAGGATGACGAATGGCCGGATACTTTTGCACACACGAATTTCGAATTCCTCCCCTTTGCATCAAGTATCTTCAGTATCCAATCAAAATGATCACGTGGTCAGAGGTAATTTGCTTATTCCTAACTTTTGGAGTAATTGCGCTTCTTCTTCGATGAAACGTTCTGTCAAACAAATCAAATAAAGTAACTGGCCGAAAACTTTTGACCGCCACTGTAAGCGAACAATAATAAATACTGAGATAAATGAAATAATCAAAGATAAATTACAATTATAAAATAATGATACTTTTGGAGATATTTTGAAAAGAAAAATTACTTCTTAAAAAATCTACTTTGGAAGACCGAAAAAAAAAAACGTAAGTTCTAATGAAATTTATACAAAAATTGCCAATTTTAACAAATTTTTAAACACCAAAAATAGTATGTATCAGTGCGTACCAGTTTCAATCGTGTAATCACTTATCGTTATCAATAGATTATAATGACACTCTGGAATGAATGTCTTGGACTCACGAAGCCTGTACAAATACAAATATACTATGCACTATACTACGCACTCATAGATGGTAAAAATTCATTTCCATTGCAATAAATAGACGAATCAATACCTATCTATATATTTTTTTAATAATATCTCCAGTAAAAAAATATTAAAAGAATCGAAATGAATTAAAAACAGCATATTTGTGTCCATTTTTAGATGCATTGAATCTGTGGTTGGTGCAAATAGGAAGCCTTTTCACCCTTCGTAAGTGAATTTTTCATAAATGTAATTTATATTCATTGAAAAATCTGTATTTACATTTAGGCATACCTGTACAATATTTACCCTGACACGCACACAAAATAAATATGTGTGTGTGTGGCGGGGGGTGGGGGGGTGGGGGGGTGGAGGTATCCCTGCAAGATGTTAAAAATTTCAAATGCGACCATAATAATAAATAGATGATGATATTAGCCTTAGAATATCTAAAACGTAATAGCACATGGCAATACTTTTGATTATATGAGTAGTAGTCAAACCTCAAACAACATGCAGTTGGGAAACAGGCTTATATGAGTAATAGTCAAATAACGTGTAGTTGGGAAACAGGACTGATAATTATTAGAGGTCTAAGGGTCTTATGGAAGGCTTCATATATTTGCAAAATCTGGTTTTGTAAAAAATTACCTTCATTAATCAAAATTTGATGCCTTCTATTATGATATAAAAACACGCTAATTGAAAATGTATTGTTCCTGCAATGCAAAACTATCTAATGTTAAAATCTCTGCATTTTAAAACCAAATACCAGTTTTAAATTCGAGTGTAAAATCATTGTCCAAAGACAGTGTAAAAATAAACACCTTGTAAAAAATCAAACAAAAATATATATATGTATCTCACGTAATTTCCATGCGTTATTTTTCAAATATAGCTGATCTCTGATGTCGTGCGCAAGAACCACGAAAAAATGCGCTATCTATTTAAAAAATAGTGTATGAGTCATATATATTAATTTTGGCACTTTTAAGCGTTGTAAATATTGACAATGCCCCATCTTGAATGCTCTTTAATAATTAAACAAATTTTAAACCTTTACATTATGTCTATACGACAAAAGTGTCACAGAAATTTTTGGAACATAAAATAATATTGTAAAAACGTTTTTAATAGTTTACCTAGAAACGATCTAAAATCTTTGAAATTTTATCACTATTTTATTCAGCAAACACTAAAATTTCACGATTTACATGTATCATTATTATTTTTGTAATTATTTATAAATTTTGATCAACATTTTTTAAAACTGATTTTGGATTTCATTATCACTTCTTTTGATAATGATTTTGAATAATCATAAATCAAAATCCTTCACTTGACATTAGATAAAGAGTATAGCGCAGCTTGAGTAGAGCGCATTTGGCCGCATTGACGTTTATTTAAAAAATTATGGAAGCTAATACACTGTAAAAAAAAACCACTGTAAATTTGCCAGAACAAACTCGATCACAGTGAATGTGCTGTATCTTTCTTTGGTTTCCTAACTATATTAACATGGAAAATACAGTAGTAGCGTAAAATTAACAGCACAATGTACTGTCAATTTGGACGCATTTTTTTTTTTTTTTTTTTTTTTTTTTTACAGCACAAACTGCTGGCGTCCAAATTGCCTGCACATTGTGCTGTTAATTTTACGCAACTACTGTATTTTCCATGTTAATATAGTCAGGAAACCAAAGAAAAATACAGCACATTCACTGTGATCGAGTTTGTACGCGAGATGAACAGTACTTTGTACTGTAAAAATGTCGTTTTTTTTACAGTGTATATAAATTATCCTTCACTTTTTAAAATATCCTGATTCCATATCTTGTAAGGGAACAATTAATTAGCATTATTTGTGGTAATTTCGCACAAATCTTGAAAAAATGTATTCAAATTTGTACAAAGACTATGCTAATAAATATTCTAGACGGTTTCAATTCTGCCCTTCATTTGGCACTGCCTGTCTCTTGTAAGTGTGTTACTTATGAACCCGCCATTTTGCATACTGTTTGATAATAATACATTTTTTGCTTGATTTTTACTGAATATTTTTATCAAGAGGCAGCTATACTTTACCGTTGAAAAAGCCTAATTTGGATTTAAGAGTAGTTTATTTATGCGTAGAAATATATTGTTTAAATATTACCTAAAATGTGTTAATAGCAATTTATCATAATAATACATTTTCATTACTCGAGTTGATAAAGAAAACGGGTGTAAGAGTACACCGCCATAAACGTAGCACAAGATCACTCGAATATAACAAAATGAGCCAGTAAATGTCGGCTCAACTTTCCTAGCAGGGCCATCCCTAAGGCTTTTTGTTCGTTGGGGAGAGGACCCTAAATTGCCATGTCAAATTTCAGTATTTTCCAAGTAGTTTTGTAATTTTGCCAAGTTACCACAAATAAAAAATACAATATAGCTCTTATTTGTAAAATGTTTAATAATATTCCCAATTAGAATTGTAACTATGCCAAAACTATCAGAAATATAAAGTGATTTATAGTTTTTATTAAAGATTTAAACAAACTTGCCAACTAAGTTTGTAAATTTGTCAAGTGTAACAGCATTCGCAAACTTTTTTTTTTTTTTGGGGGGGGGGGGGAGGGGATGCTTCCCCCGTCTCTTGTCTTAGCGTGGCCCCTGTTTCCTAGATACCCTGAAATCCAAAAGAACTGTAGGCAAAGTAAAGCCAAGGATTGAAAGAAAAAGTTTCTTTCTCATGACATTTTGGTTGAAATGCAACTAAGTTTAAGTAAGCCAACTGAAAAATAAAATGTTTTTAACAATAACCTGGTAATCGCCAATCTTCGAATTCCGTATCACCATCTAAGAAGAAAAAAATGGAGAAACATTTGAGGATTATAATGATAAGTGGATATTAGACGATCCGATTCTTGATGGAATTTAAAATGAAGATTGGGAATCTGTCGGAAAAAAATCAATGGAACAAGTAAAAGTTAAATTTAAAAAATCAAAAAACCCGACTGCATAGAAAGCGAATTAATTAATTATTTCTCACCAATGTGAAACTATTTTTTATATTACTTACCTATTTTTTATTTACTTGTATTGATGACTTTTAAGTTGTGTTTAATTGTTAGTTCCTATCTATAAACGTTGTTTTGATGAGGCCTATAGATGGCTATGAAGGTTAGAGTTTCAGGAAAGCTAGAGATCATACCTAACAACTTCCAGGTTGTGTAACATTTAAACGGACCTTCTGACTGTAAAATAGTCAATGAAACATCGTCTTCATTTTGAAAGACCTATCCAATGATATGCCACTTAATATGGTGCGTAATTTTTCCCCCTCTCTACCGCCATTTTGTATTTTACGGCCGCCATTTTGAATTTATAAAAAACAAAACATAGCCTATAACTATCCGACGGTTAATACAAATCGATAGAGACCTCATTCATTAAAATCCATCCAGACGTTGGGATGTTTCGAGGGTATAAAGAAATCCACATACCCAGATACGTGTGAAACACACATAACCCTTCTTGGCAATCGGGTAAAAAGCACTAAGACAGTATGAAGAGACCCAATCAAAATTTCAGAAAGATGTGGAAACAATTAATAAAAGATTGGAGAATTTGTATTATTCGTCTATACTGAGAAACCTTGTGATCTTAAAACCTTTCTGGATGATACCAAGGAATAAAATAGATAACAGGCGCAAATTGTAAAGAAAACCCATTATTTAATGAAAACACTGGATTCTGGTAGTTGTGTTTACCACCTTAATTAAAGAATAAATCCATTTAAATTTGAAATACTAATTGCCAACTTTTCGTACACGGATAATAGTTGTAAATTATCAAAATTAATATTAGGTTTTATTGAAAATTTTTATGAGGATGGAGTGACAACATTTTCTTTTGAAATGGCCTGCTAATACAAATTAACACTTGTTAACAAATGGGAGCAAAGAATTAAAGGAATAACACCTCGAAAAGTTTGAGAAAGCGAGCCATTTAAGCAGTTTCTGAGTGCGCTGAAAATGATGGGTATGTGTAAAAATTTTCATGCTATAGTCATTGACATTTTTTGTATACCGTTTTATCAATAACCGAATTTGATCTTTTTATTTGTTTAACAAAATAATATCGAATTTGATTCATATTATTCGCTATTTTTACATGTTTCATTTTTAATTTTTTTTCCTTTAAATTGAATAAATTTCACTTCTGAATTTCCAGTCATTCTATAGGATATCACAATAAATATTTCTTGTATTTTAATAGTTAACATACATTTTAATAATTAGCTTTAAAAGTTATTCAAAAGAATGCTTATTATATTAAATAGCACATCAAATGTTGAAAAGTATCCTGGAACCCGTTTTCGTGGCATACTTTGCGCCACTTTTATAAAATTAAAACTAAGGAATTTCACGATCGATTAAAAAATTTCAAGGAACTTTCTTCTTAAATCATCCTATAATAAATTTTAATTCTGGCATAGTAAGAATCAATACGAATTAAAAAATACAGCGAAACTTCGATGACTCGACATCACGCGGGAAACGAAAAATGTGACATTTTATCATGTGTCACGATATCTCAGTATTCAGTTAACTGGTTCCTCATCAGATCTAATTTAACGGTAACATATAGTGCGGGTGGTAGTTGCACAAACCATCACCACATCGAGTTCACGGCAGAAATTCCGGGTTTAGATAGAACTCAATTAGCATATTAAAATGGAACTGGTGTGCCGAATCACATTTTGGTGGAAACCACCTTCAGACCCAATTTTTGTGATTGATTGATAGATACCCATTGAATTGTCTAATGAATGTACGGCATCCTTTTAATCATTTTTCATGTTAATATGCTATCTGAGACAGGAATTTCACTGACAAATTCAATGAAGATCTACAAATCAGCCACTAAAATTAAGTTTGCACGTGATTTCCACCAAGATATGACTTGGCAGACCAATTCTATTTAAATATGCTAATCGAGTTATGTCTAATCCCGCCATTTCAACCTTTAAATCGATGAGGTGATGATATTTGCAGTCGCCAGCCTGTCTAATAGAAATTCGACAGAGTTTCTAGCCAAGCAAAAGAAACAACAATGCAATGAACAGGAAATGAAAGGAATTTCCGACAGTTGACAACAAAAGATTTTACAAAATTAATTAGCATAATATAAACTAGTTTATATTTTGTGAAGTGAGCAGCATATGGTTTCAACAGCCTTATAGTTCACGTTGTATTTCCCGTAGAAATAAATTTCTTGTTTCCTTGAAGTGATTAAATAACCGAAAGTAAAGTGGAATCCGATGAATAGCTATTTAGTAAGTGCGATTTTAAAACAGCATTATTTCATCTTTTATGAATTCTTGTTCAGCCCAAATCTTTTAACAGAGCTGTAGAGAGATGTTATTATCAAATGTATAAGCATTTTATTTGTTTTATGAGCAATTTAAATCGTTATAGATTCATCTAACGATATGAGTAAGTTTTTGACTAATATGGGTGTAAAGTATTGGATTCCTATATTCACTAGAGAGCAAAAGAATTCTTAATGGCCTCACTCTTGTCTAAATAATCATATACAAACATTATTGAGTTAAACTGCTGCTGTTGACCACAGTAAGCTCCCTATTCTAAAGTGGCGTTGTAACAGTTACAATTTGTTTACAAGGTCACTCAAAAGATAGCAAACTAATTACAGCCTATGGATATATATTGAGTGAAATTTACTTTAATCACTTTGTACAATTTTAAACTAGGTAAAATTTTATAATGTTACTTGAAAAGTTATTACAAATTCAAATGGTGAGTCTGACAGCCTGATAACTCGCCCACTTTAGTAAAATGATCCTAATGACATGAGTACGCTCACTTTTGAAAATCCAATATATTAGTGACTTTTGGATACAAAATTATTAATAAAAATTAAGCGAAATTGAATCTTGCATGAAAACGAATTATTTATTGACGAAGGTACTACGGACAGTAATAATGTCTAAATGTCTCATCAGTGTTCGAAGGGAACCGCAACTACGGAAGAGTGCCGACGGAACCTGACAACGGAGGACGTACAAAACATGATGAATAAGAGAATGTCAGCATTTTTAAAGGAAATTCAGAGCACTGGCAGGTTTTTAAATTATTAGACATGAATTCGGGACAAAATACCAGTATGTTCACCTCAGCCGTTTAAATGTTTATTTAAGATTTGTTGTTATAAATAGAGTTGCAAAATATATATCAGACACATGAATCATATCAAACGTTACAATTTAGGTCACATTTTAACGTTTACCTTTTACAACCTCGGTGAAATGATGTATTTTCAATGCCTAAAGTCATTGGAATTCCTACAATAATATTCGAGAATAATTGTTTATACAAAGTGTTTCATAAATGTATTTAACATCCAATGGGCCAATGATTCATACAGGTGTAAAATAAAATTAATTATCATCATTACATGATGTTTCATGAAAATCCTTACGGGATATAAATAGGTTAATAAATGTAGAATAAATCTATTCAAATTTGTCTCATCTCTGAAACATACACTGTAAAAAAAATCCGACCAGTTTTCCTGTAGGAATCGGAAAAATAGTTGCCCTTACCGTACCGGAAAATTTTCCGACACAGCTCGGAATAAAATCCGTAAAAAAAGGAAATAGTCAATAAAACGGTTTTTTTACGGATTTTATTCCGAGCTGGGCCGGAAATTTTTCCGGTACGATAAGGGCAACTATTTTTCTGATTCCTACAGGAAAACTGGCCGTATTTTTTTTTACAGTGTATGCAAGATGATTTATATGACCTTCTATCATGTCCACAGTGTTAAACATAAATTATAACATAAAACTTATTCAAGTGCTTTCCTATTCCTTTGACATAGGGCAAAAAAATCATTAATAGGCATATAAGTTTATCAAATATAAAAATATGTAACGAATATAACTTTAAATACACTGTAAAAAAAATCCGAACAGTTTTCCTGTAGGAATCGGAAAAATAGTTGCCCTTATCGTACCGGGAAATTTTCCGACCTAGCTCGGAATAAAATCCGTAAAAAAAAGGAAATAGTCGATAAAACGGTATTTTACGGATTTTATTCCGATTTTACGGATTTTATTCCAAGCTGGGTCGGAAAATTTTCCGATACGATAAGGGCAACTATTTTTCCGATCCCTACAGGAAAACTGGTCGGATTTTTTTTTACAGTGTAGATTAAAAATAATATTTTATTATAGTAAAACCCATACGTATGTCCAAGGTAAATTCAGCAAAAATACGAAAGATTAAATCCTCGTTCTTAAACAGCACTTCCAGGAAACACACTTAACATGGCTCCAAAGTACTTCAGACCAGAACATCTTGACAATCCGAGATAAAATAGCTCAATGACTAGATTACTTTTAAACAAAAATTGATATAAAAATGTTTCATGCTTAATAACCTCACAAGAAGAACAATGCAGAATATTTCACTTAAAAAAGATCCGAAAAACATTTTGTCAACTGCATAAACGAAAAGACGAAGTCACACTCAAGGAATGCGTGTGTACTACTAAGCTATCAGAACTTTCCAGCTATTCTATTTATCTCCCGCCGCTGTTCGAAAACGAACCTCTACGCATGTCGGAACTTCGTTCCACTGGCTTCCTGAACACCGTATGCAACGTTTTTGAACGGATGCCCTGATTTTGATAATTACTTTTTGTTGGAAAGTTCTCGTTTCGACAGTCATCCTGCATAAACAAAATTGATATATTTCTTTGCCTGACGCTTGTCTTTTTTTCCGATTTTCTAGGTTTTAACTTCCATAAAAATTGGCTATCGCTACGAAATTTTAAATTGTTATAAGGTTTCACAGTACTAGGATACGTTTTAAATATAGTCATCTTATCGTACAGTTCTTTTATAGATGCTCGTTAATTTCAATCCATTATTGCCAATTACAAGTCCAAATAAGCGATTTGGTAACAATGAGATTAAAAATGAATTTGGACGACAATACAGAGGTTGCCTTAATTAACATTTTGTTCTGCAAACAAATATTCTTAAATTATATTAACTGGCGTGGAATAAGCATATATGTGAGAGTAATAATTTGAAAACAAATCACTTGAATTACTCTTTTACTTTTTGAAAGAATAAGGTATTTAGTTTTTGACAACATAACATGAAAAAAGAACCATACTGCAAATAGAGGCGTCTTAAATTTGGATACATATGTGACTGAAAAAGATTTTCAGACAATTGTCTTAATCTGAAAATTAAGAAATCATAGATGTCTTAATTAAAGACACATAAGTGTCTTATTATGACCAGTGTGTGAATGAACCGAGAATAGAGTCTAAATTATCTGAAAATGTCTTATTTTAAGACACTTAGTTGCTTCAAATGTGTCTTAATGTAAGACGTTTTGTTTAATCCGTTCTTCCTACGTAATAACCACCAGGGGGCACTCTCAGTTGCGCATGCGTTTTAGATGTCTTTCGTTTGAATTTGGTATACGTTGTAATTCAAACTGAAAGTTTGCTTTTATGTACGCGTATATTTTAATTCGTTTATTTCGGAATGTGAAGTTCTGTGATTTTAAATCGTATTCGTTTAGTTTATTTATTTATTGAATACATATATCTGACTTAGGTGCTTGACACCAAATTTCCCTTATAACTGTCGTCGATATAAAGTCGGGATAGGCACAGTAGAAGATAACATTTGACGATTACATCCGGGAACACTACAAATTGTGTGCAACGGACTTAGTGTTAATTTGTATTAATTTATATGGATAATATTATGTTATTCGCCTTCGTCCTGTCAAAGTTGGCAAACAAAAAAAAAAAATTGTCTGGCGGGTTATGTTTTGAGGATGAAACATTTCATTCTTTAATTATGGCTAGCCGGATATACTAAGGGATTTCCTTCTAAATGATGGAAGTCTTTCTCCATCACTGTGATAGTTTTTAAAATTTCAAATCGAGGAATTTGTCTTAGCTCTTGCAACAGCGATTGAAGTAAGTGTCAAAATTTTCTTTATAGTACTAAAACTAGTGTCTTTTATGATATATTTTATTGCACTACAGGATTCGTATGCTTCAAGGACTTTCGAGCACCTTTTACAAGAATTTTTGTAAAGCAATATTTTTCTTATTAAATGAAAAAAAAATCTATCTTCAGTTAAAGCGACAAGTACTTTACGAAATTTCTGGAACTAAAACATCTAAAAATACTCTGAATCCTTCGATGCTTACGAACGCTGCACTAAACAAAATCTTGCATGAAATGCAATTAGTTTTGAATCTATTTGTGAAAAAAACCACTAATTCTAGAATTATATATTTTTAGACTTATGACATTGTCACAAATTATATATTCTAAATTCTCATCTTTTTCCCAAATTTAAAGTAATAATATATTATTACTTTAAATTTGGACTTCTTTTTGAGATATGTCTCTAAAAGAAAGACTCTAAATTCATTCTCTTGTTTTTCTAATTCAAATCTGCCATTAACTGACCACGACTAAAAAAGGAAAAGAAAAGCTTTAAAAGATCTTCTAATGCTTTCTTTCTTTGTCTTTTCATGATGTAAACGTATATTCGTTAAGTTTTAATCAGCTTTTTCTTCCTATCCCAAACCGCAGAATAAAAAAATTATAAAAAATTACATGAAAATGTATGACGTTGACATAAGACTCATCTGACTCAATCTACGAGTAATTTTAATACTGCTATTAAAAATATACATATATATTTGATCTGAAATCAACTCTAATACTGATTATTTGATTATTTTTTGTAAAAAAAGTAATTTGAAATTTAAAATGAGAAAACGTAAAAAGCTATAACTAGATTTTGCACTTAAAATTGTGGTTTTCATAACTTTATTTATATGCACTTATACGAAAAATACAAAAATGACAATTAGATGTTAAGATATATAATTAAGACAATAGAAGTTTGGAAACTATAAGTAATTTTCTCTTCATGTTATTGATATAGAATATTTATTTATTTATTTTTATGGATACATAAGCAGCTTTTGTGATTACCCTCTGATCTACATAAAAACTTGCCCATATGGCAAGATAATTTTTTTAAATATAATTTTTAAATGATATAAATTTCCATTTTTTTTTTTTTTTTTTTTTTTTTTTTTTTTTTTTTCTGGGAGAGGGGTATTTTGTATCCAATTCTTGTAAAGCTGATATCTTAAATCTTTTTCGACATTGCCCTATTTATAATGAAAGTTTTGAATTTTTAGAGTAAGACAAGATTAAAATCACAAAATATATTTAACAAAATGCCGAAAAATCTCTCAATAGTGGACACCTCGAAATTGCGGAATTTGTTCGATTATCGGAGGTGTCTGCTTTTTTCAGGTAAAAATAAACAAATAGGTATGGGTTTTGGATAAAAAGTGGTTTTTGCTAACTAGAGTTGTCCGAAATTAGGGAATATCCATTAACCTCTATAACAGACACTCCCGAATACCGGACACCTCTATTTAGCGAGCATAATGCGAAGTTGGACATTTTTGCAGAAAAAGAATTTGATTGAAGTATTGGAAAACTGGGCTGTGTCCCTTACCCTCTCCCTACTATCTTAGGAGCCCCAATCTAGATGTGCAATTTTTGTAAAGCTTATATATTAAACTTGTTTCAACATTGTTTTGATTATAATCAATATTTTAAACTTATAAATTAGAATAAAGTTAAAAAATAACTAAATAAAAAATCTAAATTCACCAAAACCTCTAAATAACGAGCACTTCTGTAACACTGAATTTATTTGCTATTCGAAGGTGTTCCCTTTTCTGGGGTAAAAATATATGCATATGTTGAAAATGGTGAGTGTTCGCTAAATAAAGTTGTCCATATGAAAGTTTTGCAGTAACACCACCATTGAACACTCCTAATTAGAGAACTCGACTATTTAAGAAACACATTTTTCATCCACAACATGCATATGTTTTATATGTGTTTACCTAAAAAAAGCAGACACCTCCGAATTGAGGAAAAATTCTCTAGGTGGCCCCTATTGAGAGGTTTTATTGTATTTAGATAAATCTTTTTTTGTTTTTAATCTTGTTGTACTATAGAAGTTCAAAATATAGATTATAATGAGTACGATGTCGAAATAAATAAATTATCAGGTTTGCAAAAATTGCATACCAACTTTGAAAGCCCCTTAAATGGAGGGGGGCGGGGGCAGAACCATGGCCAAATATTTTTCCAGGATTCCACGTGGTCAAACATGGCTACGTATAATGCTTACAAAAAAATGGCTGCGATTTAGAGTATGAAGTGTCTAAAATTCAGACGCATAAAGTGTCTGAAAAAATTAAGACATTTTAAAACGTATGAAAATTGAACACTCCGTTTCAGACACTTAAGTGTCTGAATTTCAGACATTTTAATTTAGAGTGCAATTAATCGCAACTTGGATCGAGTTAACGATGTAAACAAGATAAAAAAGACTAAAGAATTTTTCACATTCAACTGAGAAAGTTATATAAATCCATTATACTCCGACGGTACTGTTAAGTACGATTAAAGAAAATTTAATATAAAATTTATATACTTTATCTATTAATAAAAGTAGATATTTATTTTTCATACGAAATAATTTCCTCGATCACATTTAGAAAGCGCAGTGAAAATTTCAAAGCTAAATCTGTCGTTTAAATCAAAAGCATGCCCGTAAATAACACTGACGTCATATCGACGGTGGAAACAATCTAAACAATCAAATTACCTTTTTACGCAAATTAAACTACTTCTTAACATTGCATAATTTAATCTTTATATCGTCGAAAAGTAAAAAAAAATGTACTTTCAAATGCCATTTCTTTGAAAACTGCACTTGCATTCACAGATTGTTTCTGGTTTTCAAAAGAATTTTCCAGCATTATTTTTTTTTCTATTTCGCGTGCTGCTCGATTACGGAAGATTAACCCGGTTACTCTTAAATCAATATACATAATTCAGCTTTTTTTCGGCTAATATTCCATAATGAAATTAACACTCCTTCAATAAATAAATAAATAATATAATGAAAACAAACAATAAATTTAACAGTCATGTAATCGAACTACGCTCTTAACCACTGATATAATCGGAATTAAAAGGCTGCTCTAAGTACCAGAATCTTTCCGAATTTCTTCTGTTAGACTGCTGGCATAAGTTTAATAAGAAAGACTTATTATGAAGAATTTTCGCAAATTTATCTGAATACAAAGATATTTTTCATACAAAAATCATTTTTTGTGTTCTTAGTGGATACCTGAAATCTATATATTTAAAACACAAAAAGCGGTTGTTTTCGTCATCTATTAAACCAATTGTAATAACTATTTTTTTTAATTTAAAGATATTTATTTGCAGATAAGCCTACACGAACTATTTTTTTTTAATATTTTAATTTTTATAATTTATTTCTAATTTTAATGAAATTTGTTCAAAATTGTGGCAGTCGAGTTACCTTCATTGTTACAGAGAAAAGGGAAATACGGGAATATCTATTCTGTTACTGATGCTATTTTCTCACAATTAAAAATAACTTTAACACAAAATGAGGTCACATTTAAGAAGCACGCATTTTTAAGCATAAAGCTTTTAATATCTTCATTTCGACGACTCTAAGTTTGTGACGCTAATCTCAGCAAAATGATTCAGTGGGTGAAAATGGCGTCATATACTGGAAAAAGCACTTTTCTTGGTATAACTAATTATTTTGCTACGAATGCGTCTAAAAAACAAAACATTCTGGACTTTTTACTAACCGGCACTGAAATTTGAACCTGAAGTCCAGAATACGAATGTTTACGTGCAATGTTAAAGTTGCAAAATATACGTAAAATTTGGAAATCTATTTACTAATAACCTATTGCACATTAAAATGTTTTTTTATGATGAATATGTATATGAGAATGCGTGTAAATTTAGCGATTGTGAAAATGACATTACGTTTAGATTTAACTGAAAAACAAGATCTATGAATGTGTCAAAATGAAATAATTTTTACTGATTTTTTTATTATGTAATACTGAAGATCAGAAACTCAGTAATAAAAGAGTTAGCTTAAATCGCTTTGTATCGTTGAGGATTTTTTTTAAACATGTGTTTCTCTCTTTAAATTCCAATAGAATTTCAAATTTAATTAAAATATGGGCTACTTTTTGAAACGAATAATTTATGATAATAAATATATAATGCTAGGATGGTGTTATGTCTGCATAATCTTGTTCTAATATGACATTTTCCAAACATCTCCGAAAATCCTTCCTTAGGCTTCTAAACTATACTCCTCAAAATTCAGTAAAGAACTTAAATTTCAGTAAATCATAACTTTCGTGATTTTAATAGCTACTTTTATTTATTTAAATTTAAAAGTATATTTTCTCAAATTAAAATAAAATGCACTGGATAGGTTGATAATTAATTGCAATGTGTAAAATTAATAAATAGAGCATAAAACGCTGTAGACTGATACACGTAATCGTATGTAAACCTGTTAAGTACTCATTGTCGAAATTGTATTTCTAATTATTTCCAAATATAATCTTCAAATATATATTTCCTGATCCATCACTACTTCATTTACTCGTACATCACTGGTACAGTTTAAATGCCATTATTATGGTGCATAAACATTAATCTACATGTTATTTTAAATTCTTTTGTTTTAATTTTTACAAACACAAACCGTGTACCAAAAGAACCTTTCGTAAACATAGACGTCTTCTTTTCATAGGATGGCCATAATAATATAAACTAATCGATTTTTCAAGTTAACAATTAAAAATAATTATTCATAAACTTCAGAAATATTTATGTATAAGTTTAAAATGCAGTTAAATACAGCAGGCATAGAAAGGGATAACCGACTAAACATGCAGTCGTATGGATTCACATACGACACACATTCCTGCAGGTCGCGAAGCAGTTTTCATATACTGCACCACACTCCAAAGCATTTGCAACAACTATGAAAATAGTGACAGATTTTCTCACGGTACTCCCATGAGATATCATTTCTTTTTACGGCTGATGTTTTAAGATTATGTCTCGGCAAAACGATGTACAGTCGTGGAAAAAAAGTAAACACCCCCTACTAATTCATCAACAAATTATCGTAGACGAAAGTAATTAATACCGAACGATAGGAAATAAAGTCTACTTTTAAATGATGTATATAAAATTTTCTTAGGGGGCCATCTACATATTAAAACGAATCCAAACTTAATTTTTTTTAAATGGCAATACCTAATTATAACGAGATATTTCAAATCTTTGGTTCCAACTATGCCCAGACACCAAATTTTAATTCATTTCAATGATAAATTTTTGAATTATAAAAATTCAAAATTTAGTGGTTCTAATGTTAAATTACATTTTCATATTTTTATTTATTTCTCCTGAATTTATGCTCCTAATGTGCTAATTCTTTGTGTAGCAATAATTCTAATATACCCAAACATAAATACGCTGAATTTGCAAATTTTTATAATTTTATGATATAAATTATGAATTATGAAATTAATATTCGAAAAAATTATGAATTGCAACCTACATTTTTTTTATGGATTTAGATTTATTAAGTCCTGCTTTATGGGAATTTAAAATTTCATATTTTTCTTCCAAGTAGTTTTCAAATTATGCTTAAAAAACGGCAAAATGATGGTTTAAGGGGTCGCCTATGATAGAAGTGACTAGATATTTTGAAATTTCTTACGTAATCCTGTGATCTAGCAGGCTTCATTGACTACGTGAGTGGCGCTGAAGGTGCCTTGATCAAGAAGAGGGCTCTCTCGGTTAACAATCGAGTATTGAACTTGAATTTGGATACAGCCCTTAAAATACGCTCGTTTTAAAATAATTAATTTCTCGGAAACTTATCGTACGAATTGCATAAAAATTTGTTTTTAGGCTAATTGAAGGGTGTAGAGTTCATTTATACTATCAGAATTGTATACTGCTATTGAAAAAAACAAAGTTATGGTTCGTTTTAATATGTAGATGCCCCCCTAATCAAATTTTATAGATATCATTTAAAAGTAGACTTTATTTCCAATCGTTTGGTGCCAGTAACTTTCTTCTGCGATAATTTGTTGAGGAGTTAGTAGGGGGCATTTACTTTTTTTCCCAAGACTGTACAACAAGTTGCTTTTTAATGAGATACACATATACTGATACCAGGGGGCTCTTCCCCCTACGAGCTACGCTCGCCAACCCCCGTCCAGACACCGCAGACTCTAAATGGACGCTAATTTTATCGGCTTTAAAAAGATTTCGAAAGATTGAATTATAATTTAAAAAACAGTGGCAATCTCCCTATAAACGGATTTCTATTCATTTCTCTTTGGGGAATTTTAACGCCAAATCCGCTGTGGTACTACTTGATTATCCCGTCGACCAATTTCGCCAAATTATATAAATCGCCAAACCACTCGCCAAATTATAAAAATTGACATAATATTTATTTTAAATAACGAAAGAACAAATAAATTAGTACAACATTAATAAAAATACAAATAAAACGTCGAAATAAAAATCAACATTTCAAAATAAGCTAATATAAAAAGGAATTAAGTAAACAGAGCCTTTGTCTCCTGGTATTTTTTAACAAAGCGAAAAGAAAGTTATTTTAAATGAGACATTTTAAATTAATCGTTTTTAATCTGACGTAATTTTGACCAAGCTATTCTTTCTCTTTTAAATATTCACGTGAAAATACTTTTGTTAGAAATGAAATATTATTTGTGCTTTCCTAACAAAAATAGTTGAAAAGATCCTCTCAAAATATCAAATAAATGTCTAGCGCAATTTCTAAATTTAAACTGTTTTGCAATATTATTTTGTGTTCATTTCATGTAATAACTGAAATGTGACGTAAATATGACGTAATTTCTCCTATTTAAGACTTCTAACGCATGTTAATGAATTTATTATTTTACAATATCTTTTCTCTTTTAAAATTCATGTGTATACTTTTTATGACGTAATTTTTAATAAGTTCCTTTTTTTTGTACATAATTATTTAATTCTAATTCCAAAGGATTTTTTCTGTTTATAATAGTCACGTGTAAATAAATTTTTAATTTGAAGCAAACATTATTGTTTGCGCTGTTTATACATTTGGCAACAGTATAAATTAATACCATTTTCTGAAATAATGTAAAAAATATCTCTAGAAATGCTGAAAATTTGAATTTTAAATAGAAATAAAACCTCAAAAAATGAGTCAAATTATAAAAAAAATACAGTCTGCACACCGAGAACTTCAAACGTATAAAATGATCTAAAAATGATTAAATTCCCATGGATAGTTTTTGCTCCTATAAAACTTTTTTAGTGGAACGATTTTGTCCAACTTTAACACTAAATATCTCTTAAAATAATTCTTCGATTTGAAAACTGTCCGCATCAGCGTGTTTATCAAACATTTTTGTATAAAACCATCGATTTTCATATTTTTGTATGCATTATTTTTCTCAATATTAACGACGAAAGACCTCCGGTCACAAAAAATTCAAAACCGGCGGCGGCGGCGGCGGCGGTGACAGCGGTAGTTACTTTTTTTTTAGAATAGAGAGATTTTACATACATTGTGTTTACGCACAGTACATTATACTGGGTGAATCTTTAAGTCCGTTTCGCCTCAAATAACTGCTTAACTGAATTAGCTAGAGCTTTGGATGTGGTATCTATGTATAATAAAATGGTAATAGTATATTCAAAAGTTAGAGATCGCATCGCGTAAACTACAGGATATATCACTAGTGCATCATCGATTTAATAAAATAAGACCATGGATAAGATAAATATGTGCTTGTACACACCAAAATAACTGACAATGATGCAAAAAGTTTTATTTATAAAAAATATCTATTTTCTAAGAAAAAGAAAGGAGAATTTTTTCAAAAATCCAATTTTATCAAATCTTGATGTGACCACTTTTAAATATGAAGCAAAAACAGTGATGAACTACAAGCATGAAATCTCTTGCATCTTTTGTATTTAAAATAAAATATATCTCTTAGAGCTTACGCGTTTTATCGACAAATTCCAGTGTTTATGAAAAATAAATTTATCGGATACCATTATTTAGTTTTCTCAAGCTAAAAATTTATTATCAGTTTTGGACATTTTCGTCAGTACAGGCTTCAACTGAGTAAACAATCTAACTTTTTTACTAAATCGATGATGCTCTACAACATTGTCATTCAACTTTTGGTCGAATCTCCAAACAGATTACCAAATACAATCCCTACTTCCGGATTATACTGCTAGGGGATTATACCGGTAGCTCATCGCGTTACACATGTCCATTATGATAAACCTAGACACCGCATACATGGCTGTAACTAATTCAGTTCAAAAATTATTTGAGGCAAAACGTCCTTAAGTAATTACACTGTATAAAGGAGAACGTACAGTTGGTTAAAAAAATGTATACGATATTAATCAATCTATTACAAAGCACCCATCTGATATCATCTGTATATTTTCACTAGTTACAGAAAAATCTGTTGATAAATCAAAAACGGCTGTAATATAAGTATTTTATGATACTAGATTTCCAAACGTAAATGAATATCTTGTACAGTTCAGTTTAACAGATGATTTTCTATCGATATATCTTATTTTTGGTTGTCAAAAGCGTTGATTTATCTGGGCATTGCCACATTATATAAATGTACAGGCTATAATTTTTAAACATACCGTCTTATCCAGAAGGTCTAGTTATCCGACCATTAATTTACCCATATTTCACCATATTTACAGTTGTTTTGAAATCATTTGAGCTATAAAAAATTTCTAGGTTTCAGAGTTATATAATTCAAAATTCGATATTAAAAGACATAAAAACTAACCTTTCTAGATTGTATCTGTGCTGCGTAAAGGGATTGAAAAAAATGAGACTGGCCTTCAAGACGGATACCATCTTTGAATATTCTTAGCCGGCCCATACCATTCTGTAAGAGAAAATTTGAACTGAACAATAATGATATATTATGATTATTGAATAAGTTTGTTCATTGTCGAATACCAACATTGTAATTTCTTAACAAAAAAAAAAAAAAAAAAAAATTCTTTCAAAAATTCTGAGTTGAAAAACACTTTTCATTTTCAATTGCATACTTTTCGATTTTTTTATAAAAAGTAGAATTTCATACTAAGATGAATGAGATAACCTATTTTTGGTTCAGAAAGGCATAAAAAAAATTATGATGTCATGTAACAATTTACGGGACACTTATGTTGTCCATATACCATAAACCTTCCACTATAAATTATTTCAATAATTTATAACAAAAATAGAAATTTTCTTTTCTTTTCTTTTTTATTAAATGAAATAATAATGGTACGTAATGTGGTATCCCAAGGCGAAAAAGAAATAATTTTTACTACGCCTCACAAAGGCGACACGTTATTGATAAATTGTCAATGTAAATATTGCTGTGTTAATACGTTATTGATAAATTGTTAATGTATTGTTAATGTAAATATTGCTGTAATGTTTAAATATAATCCCTAAACCGTAACATAATAACCTCTTTCTCACAAATTTAAGTACGGAATGCAAGCAAGATCTTTTTAAATATAAATTTATAAATTAATTTGGACAAGTTTGATTGATAGATATTTAATCAATTCACAAAAGTGATGGTTTCAAATATAATCTTCTAAATGTTAAAATTTAATCATTATTACACGCTAAAATTTACATATATAGATTAATTATTAGTTATTTGTAATTCTTGGTTTACGAATGTTTTCTTTTAACCTTCATTTTCATATAGGATAATTTAAATACTTTTCAAGGACCTTTTAATTTTATTCAGCGTTCCCCTCTGTTCACGAACATGGTTTTTAGAGAGGGAGTTTTATTTATTTATTGTAATACATGGGAATTTATGCAAAAGAAAGACATTGTAATATTGATTGCTGTATATTTTCATTGCAATCCACTGTCATTTATTATTTTGGTTGCTTCTTCCTCTCTTTAAATTTGCTAACGAAAACGCACATGCACTGAAAACAAGGCATTGGTAATCTAATCAAGAAAGGGTGGTGCTAGATCCGCGTGAGCGGATATTTCCTTTAATATTTGAATACGGGAAATGAAGTGTGAAAAATTTGTTCAATTAGACTTTTGTTCGGTTTATATCACTTAGACATTTTTACTTAATTTTCTATTTCAATGCTACTTTTAGAATTTCAGAGTAATTTTTTTCCCGAAAGAATTAACTGAAAATGTGACGTAATTTCATGTTCTTAGTAAAATAATAAAACTGTGATACAAACCAGCAAGAAATGTAATTTATTTACACTAAACCTCATCACAACATGCATTTTGGTATTTAAAATATTGTATTAATAAGATACTTCTCATAAATTATAACATATTGAACGAACAGAACAAAAAATATTCGGTGCACTTTCAAGTTGCCTCATGGCACGCCTTTGTTCCATGGTATACTGGTAGAAAACCTCTGATGTAAGTGATATTTCCACGAAATTGACTGTAGATAGCTCCCGAAGATATTTTATATATATTTACTCCTTTATTATAAGCTATTTTCATGAAACTTTCGCTGTGAAACTGCCTTTTCGAATCCGTGACCGCCTCATGAAAATAAAACTCCAATGCAAGACCTTCGCGTCAAGTTATCTCTGTAGCTATTTTGAGAGCTTTCTTGAACGACTACGGATTTCTTTGTAATTGCTTAAAAAATAATAATAATTCTTAATTTTAAATCGGAAATATACAGGTTGAATGTGAATTATCTTTTCAACTTTAACATTGAATAAAATCTGAAACAATTAATAATAGCAATTTAGGATGCCGGAAGATTTGTTATCATTACATAAAGTTTTATTTGTATGATAAGTGCATTTTTGTGGTTTTAGTTTATATCTTCAAGAAATAGTCCAATTCTTTCCAAGCATTAATCCGCATATTTGTGGAAATATTTAAAATTTACTGCGACTCTTGCCTTTAAATCATTGATATTAATTACAGGTACATATGGTTTGTTATGCATCGCCACAGAAAAACAAAGACAAAGTATAGGATCATCATGACCATGCCATCGGTCTGGGAATTCAATTTTTGCTTTTAAATTTACAAAGTAGTGTTTACTTAAAACACTTTCCTTGCAGATAAAACTATCACGGTTGCTAGCATTTTTATTGTGTGTGTACTAGTATTACAAAATAATAAACTTCGTAGTAGATTTCAACTAATCTTCGAAGTACTTTTTTTTTTGTTTATAAATAGTGATAGGGAAAATAATAAAAAAAAATCGCCAGTGGCTGCTCTGTTTCATATGCGGTTATTGCATTTATAAGCAATATTAAATTACTATCTTACTTGTTTAAGATTTAACAATTAATTTACGAATGTCAAAACTGCAAGATAATTCTGATTAACTCTATGTAACTTAATTATAACGAGTTTTTGTGCTTTTAAGTACCACACGATGTCTTAATGATATATAAACAATGTTTTGCTTTATTACGGTTTTGTCAAATTTCTTTGCCCATAACTTTCAAACAACAGGGTATTTTCAATTGATAAACTATTAATAGCAGATATAAGGAAACTCTTTATTGAGCAGTCGTAAACGGTTATTTAGAATATATATATATATTACCGTTTTCATAAACTAGTAAAATTGAACAGTTTTAACATAAGACAATCTAGTAAAAAAAGATACGGCTTATTAAATTCTGGCTATCTACTAAAATTTCACATTTTAATCTAAAGTACTGTATAAGAAATATTTTTATGTGTTATTCCTGTATAATAACAGATTTATTTCTTACCAGTTACATCAAGAATTTGCCATTTCGGTGTTAGATTATATCCCAACAGAAATATTAATAAATGTTATACTCACTGTCTAAATCAAACCTGCCTATAAAATTTCAGCTCTGCAGCAAATGATTAAAAACATAGCTTTTTTTTTGTTGTTGTTGTTCTTTTTTTCATAATGAAACATATTTTTAAAATATAATTTTTTTCTTTGTTTTTCGCACTCCTTTTTTAAGTGTTAAATTAAAGAAACGAGAAAGACTCTTAAATCTCGATTTATTCGATATTAAAAAAAATCTTTCCCATTTCTTTCTTGTTCTATTTTATATAAAAAAAAAAAAAACACAGGCAAGAAAAATGACAGATACCGGATTTGCATTTTTATTCAACTTAGGATAAGATATCGACAAATCTGTCAATACCCTTTGGGATAAAACATGTAATTATAGGGAATTTATTTTTTCTTTATAATATTGATTTTTCCTTTGCACTGTAATAGTCCATTGAGCTCAAATTTTGTAGAGATTTTTATCACTTGTTGCAAAAATTGTGTAAAATTTCTTTAAAAAATTGGATATCGTATTCAGTAACATCGAAAATTTTTTCATATAGTTTTCGTATGATGCAAGAAAGTGATATGAAAGTGAAAAGTTTAGAAATAATGCCTAAAGGACTCTTCGCAAATATTTTAATGTGCAGCATTATAAAATAATTACATACACTTTTAACTATTAAAGTTTAGAAATAATTCTGAGTTAAATGTTTCAAAAACATATACAATCAGTTAAAAAAACAATATTTTGGCTGAACTATGCATCCTACAGGATTTATATTTAGTATTTTGTTCGAAGTGTTTCAATCAAATAATATTTCATTTGCTATTTAATGACAGAAAGAAAGAAACCGAGAAATCATAACGCCTACAGCTCTTTGTGAATTATGTGCTAACAATTTTAATTTTATATGCTTTTTGCATACCTGGGAATGAGAATGACATTGGATCTATAATCTAGAATAAAAATATACCTGCTATAATAAATAAATAATTATTATTGCACGTTTTAAAATAGAAACATTGAAAGAATATTAATTAATATTACTCGTTAACATATATCGCCTTGGAATACAGTCGATGTTTCGTATAATATCTAAAAATTCATTTGTGCTGGATTTTAAACCATTACAAGCATAAATCATAAAATAAATTAACTTTTATATAGGATTATATCACCAGCTGTAACGTATTGCTGTACTGGCTTCAAAGCGTACACGCCTATGATTTATTTCTTGGTAATTTCAGCATATTCCTTAAATTTTGTGATATTTAACATTAGTGTCTCTAAAAGGTTTAATGCTACTTAGTGTTAAACTCAGAAATCAATGTATAATATTCCGTGTTCAAAAAGAACTAACAAGATTAAAGAGCATGCATTTCATGAGTCGTTTAAATAAACTTTTTGATCTGTTGATCACCGAATGAGTTATTTGTCCTCTAATATTGGCGTTTTGTTTTGTGATCTGCTCTTGGAATTGCGATTGGACCGATTCTCCTTAATCAACTTATTCCATAGTGACCCTGCTATCGTGTTATTATGCCTCGTGAAATTGCGATTTCACGATGAAAAAAATTATCTTTCACGCAAAATTAATAAACTCTGCTCAAGATAATGGGCTACAAGCACTGGACGGAACTCCCAATTCTTGTGAGAAATTACACGTGTTTGATTGGCTTTTGGCTAATGCATGTGCAGAAAATCGAGACGTTGATTAGCTATAGAAGAGAAAAATCCGTCGTGAAGTTGGATGACGTCAGAAATGCTTGTTGTCTATAAACGTTTTCATATGATATAATTTTTCGCCTCCGAGGCATACAAACTTCTCGCAAATTGAGAAGACGGTGATATACCTCTATCAACTTTTCTCTGTATCAATCTATTTATAGAAATAACATGGAGATTTAGTAGTTTGATCTCATGGTAATTTGAGCTCATGCAGGCTCATAATCTAGAAAGCATTTCCTGAAAATCGATTGAATTATAATTATTTCTTCATAATTTTGCAATTTTCAGAAACACAAGTTTATTAGGCAGAGTATTCTTTTTGCTGCACTATTTCTGTCTGTTTCTAGTTACTCGAAAGGATATTTTTACACTATATGACGAACTATATCGATTAAGATAGTATATAATATGCTAGTAGATTATTCATTGTTTTAAAAACGTAGAAAAATCAATATTTCTCATTGTAAACTAGAAAGTAAATTTAATATAGGTGTTAAACAATATATATGATATAAGGATATCAAAATATATACTTTTCTGCTATATGTATAGGTAATTTTGTTACTTAATATTAATAATAATAACATTATATAGTATAAAATGTCCATCACTGTAAATATTTAATTAAAATCCTTTAACCGGCTGTCCCGGATTTTTCCGTTTCTAGAAATCATGTTAAAATGGATGTAGATAAAAATATTTTAAACAGAATTTTATTTTGCCCATATGTAACATCTATTGAAAATCCAACGAAATTGACAAATAAAATCAAATTATACCATAATTTTTTAAATATATATATATAATAGCGAAAATGAATACAGTAGCGTATTTTTAAAATATACAGTTGAAAGTTGCAATAGTTACAAGGCAATTTGCATTAATGCATTGAAGAATTTAATAATAGTTTACTATTTCGCTTCACTTCCAGGTATGAATTATTTTTCTTTTCAAACTATAAACAATTTTGAAATTTAGGATGGCAATTTTTGATTTTTTGATTTTTTGATTTTTTGATTTTTTTTTTTAACGTTGCTTTCGCTAGAGAGTCTTTAACTCGGAACGTGGCTGGGACCTACGTATCTTGCTTCCGCAAAAGAGTCGGACTAGAGTAGAAGAATAAAGGGCTGCGGACGAAGAGAGGCCGCTCGCCGCGGCGGTTCGCTCTTAAAGTTATAAATTTAAAGAATTTATAACTTTTAACCACTAATTATCTAGTGGTTAAAATGTCACGTGAATATATACTTCTTTAAAATTCTAATCTTTTTTCAATTATAATTAAGGTCATAATATTAAAAATCTGCACACATTTAAATTAGTATTATACTCAAATAACACTTTTTTTTTTCATTCAAAATATGCTTAATGAAACAAGAACAAGATTAACAAGTTAAAAAAAGTAAACATTTATAAAACATAACTTACAGTGATTACTTACGATAGAAAAATCCATAACCCTGATAATCCAAATAGTTAAGGCTAAATTTATAATCACCATAGAAAAAAGGATGATGACTAAAAAATACAAACATCGCTTTCTCCATCCATATATTCCTATTCTGTAAGGATGGTGAATAACGTCTGTTGTGCTGTTATCAGCTAAGGAGGCAGCTCCTGTTGGAGGGCCACCTCCCCAATCTTGAGATGTAGTTGAGGTGGGAACCATGTTCATTCCTAAATAAAAGAAAGAGTTTATTTTTATAAAGATGCAATTATGGTAATGGTAATATCATATACACATATATATATATTTATTTTAGTTAACTTTAAAAAGTACCCTGCATGATTGCCCTTTAACCCAGCAATTTCCAATGCACCTATTTCCAGGGTGCACCTATTTGTCGCTCCGCACTTCTTTAAAATATTGCCATAGACAAGTTCAGTATGAACTGTTGGCGTTTGCAAAACTAATGAAGAGTTGATATCTAATGCAATTAATAAACAAATGCAGCATAACTGTCCAAACATTTCTGTGCTTTTTTAACTCGCGATACTCCGACATTGCATAAACTTTGTGTTTACGACGAATTGCAAAAGGTGAGTCCTGAATATTTTCATGATTTATATCTACTAAACTGTGAAAAAAAAAAAAAAAACAATTTTTTCTTAATACAGGAATTATAATGTAACCACGAATGATGCTGCCACTGAGTTTTGGAAACATTTTAGAGTACTTTTATAGTGACTAAATCAGTTTTCTGAACTCGAAATACAACTCTTTCGCATGTTATCAATTCTCAAGTAAGCATTTTGATGTTCATCGTGATATAGTAATAACATTACGATTGAAATTAGTATTATTTTGTTACTATAGCATGTATAAATCTAGAATCGGTGGCAACCGGCATGACCAGCTATTCTGTATTGAAAAGAGAGGTTAATATAATTACAAAAAGTACTCGGAAACGTTTTAAAAAATCAGTGTCAGCAAAAGAAACTTTGTTTTTATAAATGCTTCTTAAAATCCCGAAAATATATTACTTTCTGAGGTTTCTAAAGATAAAGAACTCTTTTCAAAATCATGGATAAATCGGAAGCGATTATTGTATATTTTTCTTCGTGTTTATATTATATATTCGTAGATTAAGAAACATTGTTTTATAGTGTATATTAATTTTAGAAGTATGAATGATCGCAAAGAATTATTGCTTCAGTGCCCAATGCATACTGCAGCGAGCGGTACTATAATGACCAAATAATTATAGAAAAAGATTAAAATTGCAAATATTTGTCTTAGAAGCTAAATAAATTAAAACTACTGAAAAAAAAATGAAAATTGTTCCATTAAATCCTATGGGGAAACTGTAGAGTTAATTTATTTTTCCTTCATAATTTCTAAGACTATTATTCATCGTAAAATTAAATAATTAATCAAAAGTAAAATAGCTTCAAAGTATCTTTACCATAACCAATTAAGGTAATGATGTCATCAATACTTTCAGTGGTAGTCATAGGTAATCCAAGGTGCCTGACATATACCGTAGAGAAAGATATGTTATGAATATTTTACTTTATCAAAACTTATATTTTACTTAGAATAATTACTTTATCAAAATAATTTTTTAAATAATCTCGAGGTTTACGATAATTTTAAACTCAGGAGCATTATTTCGTTCGCTGAATTTCCCATCGGAATGCCATTTAGCTATAGTATTCATTTTCATTAAGAAAATACCACAGTGATTTCCACTAAAAATAAATTTTCAACATAAATTGTTTTGATTTAAATAATGTAAATAATTTAAATAATTGTAAATTTTAATATTAATACGACTCTATTTTTCTAAATTTACTTAATTAAAATTGCATAAGAAATTTTTATTTAAAATGGATATAAGCTTCTAAATCTTCATATGACTCAAAGAAACGCTTTACATTTAAAACACACATTTTCACTACCAAAATACGAAGAAAGACGCTATATTAACGTCATATTGCAGTTTATAAAAAAAATGAATAATCTTTTAAAATAAAAATTAAAAATAACTAGCAATATGTAATACCATGTTACTTTACACACATATATATATATATATATATATATATATGTGTATATATATATATATATATATATATATATATATAAATGATAGTTTTCTGCTAAACCAAGTAAGCCTTATTTAATTTTCTTTTTACTTCACTTTACTTAATATCTATACGTGTAATAAAAAAAAAGAACCTTGATCATCACGAACTCTTATGATATACTTTTCCACATTAATTGCCGCCTCGGGCAGATTTTTCTCCTTTCATCAGAGTGAGAGATATACCAATATTTTATTTGATGCAAGGACTTATACTAGATGATCTAAGCAGCACAAAAAATCTTTTTATCACCTAAGTAACATTTTTCTCTCAGCATGAGATACTGTTTATCTTAGATGATTATATTTAATAAATGAAATACTACCCAGGAAATAAGTTATACAGCCTACAAAATTATTAATTTGTAATAGGTTTTCTTTCACTTTCTTTTATATTTAGTAACAGTTTAACATCAAACTTAAATTATACCATGAAGTATTTTCAGTTGTGCTTTTGAAAGAAAAAAAATACATAGAATTGTTTGAGCATTTCTTTTAAGGGTAATTATTATAATCTGCAAGTATGATAAGAAATTTTTCAAAAAAAATCTACTTAACTAATGTCTTATGAAGGTTTTGTTTCGATAAAATTATGTTACATTAATCGTAAAGTAAGCCTATTCATAAAATAATCTTAAATTAATCAGAATGTTATAAATTATTCAGCATGAAACAGTCAGCATGTAACAGTTATTTAATTATAAATAATACAAAATAATTATCACATATCGATCTTTTCTTAAATACAAAAATAAGAATATTTGTAGAATGACATGTGGTATAATTTAAATATTATTTTTGAATTTAAAATTAGATGTTAAAAACAAACTTGTTTAAAATAACTAAAATTATTGATTGATTCGTGCTAAATATCATGTGGACTACACTGTATGGCCAAAGGTGACCGGTCACTTGCAATTTTAGATGTTTTGTCAAATATCTAGAAAAATACATGAACAATTAACCTGAAACTGCAGGTGTGTAAACAGCATAGTATAAGTCATATATTTCCGTGAAGATTTTTTCCCGAAGCCCCATAGGGGAGCGTCAACGTATTGAAAAAGAACGTATGTCTTTTGGATAACCCTTTGTACAAACTAATGTAGCAAAAGCGTTCAAACTCGAGATTATTAATAAGTGGCTTATTGTAATATACTGTGTTCATTTTTATGAGGATAGCTTGTATACTCGTAGAGAAATTAAGGTTTTTATAAAAAAAGTCCCCAATTTTGCCAAGTTTTTTACTTATAATTTGCAGAGTTCTTAATAGAGAAAAAGTTCTTTTCAGAAAATATGACAAACAACATTGTACACAATACCCTGCAATCAGAGTGAAAAAATAATAAATATTGTATGAAAAATGAGCAGGTTTACTAAATAATGATTCAATGCGCATGCTCGAACGTAACCAAAATATAGTTTGCATAATGTGCTAGCTAAATGTATAGAGCAACTTTTGTGAAAGTCTCAAAAACATAGTTTGAAAAGTCTGATAATAATCGTTTATAGAATAAGCTCAAAATCCGTTATTCCCAAAAGGAAGCAAAAAGATGAGGGGCTGTATCCAAATACAGTAGTACGTGCAATATTGTGTATGCTGTATTGGCACTAATCAATGGATATATGGATACAAGCCCTCATATTTTAGCTTCATTTTGGGAACAACGGATTTTGAGCTTATTCTATAAACGATTTTTATCAGACTTTTCGAACTATGTTTTTGAGACTTTTACAAAAGTTGCTCTATATATTTAGCTAATACATTATGCACATTACTTTTTGACTGCATTTGCGCATGCGTAGTGAAACATTTTTTAGTAAACCTGCTCATTTTTCCTCCAATTTTTATTATTTTTTAATTCTGATTGCAGAGTATTATGTACAATGTTGTTCTTCATATTTTCTGAAAAGAACTTTTTTTTATATTAAGAACTCTGCAAATTAGAAGCAAAAAACTTATCGAAATTTGGGACTGTTTTTATAAAAACCTTAATTTCTCTACGAGTATACATGCTAGCTTCGTAAAAATGAACAGAGTATATTACAATAAGCCACTTATTAATAATCTCGAGTTTGAACGCTTTTGCTACATTAGCTTTTACAGTGTTATCCAAAAAATATTAGTTATTTTTCAATTTTTTGACGGCCCCCTGTGAGGTTTCGGGAAAAAATCTTCTCGGAAATATATGACCTATACCATACTGTTTACACACCTGCAGTTTCAGATTAATTCCTCATGTATTTTTCTAGATATTTAACAAAACGACTAAAATCGCAAGTGACCGGTTACCTTTGGCGATTTAGTGTATTATCAATATCTATTATATATAACACAATGCTTTTTTATTTAACTTTTATGAACTATATAAGTCATATGTTCGAAACCGTTTTAAAGTTGAAAACTATAATTAATAGTTCAAAAATAATTAACTAATCAAAGCTTTGTTACTTCAAAATGAAAGTGCACTTATGACGGCCAAAATCCAATAAAATGAAAAAAAAATCCACGAAAAACAATTTTTGAAATAACAGTCTGTATAGTGTCCATGCTTAATTGATTGTTTTGGTTTAGATTTTGTATTTTACATAGAAAAATATCGAATATTCTTTTATAAAATTTTTAGAACATCCTTTACTACTCTTTAATTGCTGAAAAATTTTAAATTATTTAAATAAATATGTAATAATATTTAAGTATTAATTTTTTTATTAAAGAAAATAGCAAAGAATTGGCATACATTATCCCCACATCAAAATTACAAGGAATTAAATGATATTTGTACAGAATATTTTCTTTTATGCAGCAAACAATATTTCCGTAATAACCACTAGAAGTTTATTATTTTGTTACATTATTTTTTCGAAAGCATTAACTTAACATTTTGATACACTGTAAAAAAAATTCCGCAACGTTCCTGGGAAAAAATGGGCAGCTGAGTTGCCCATTATTTCCAAGAAACATTTCTTGAAAATGACTGGTACTTTACTGTATATGTTAAAAACTTTCTACAGAAATGCCAGTAAGTTTCCTGCGAAATACCAGGAATATTTCTGTTGACAGCAAAACATTACTGACATATTCAAGGCTGGAGTAGCACAAGAGCGAAAAATGTCCAGACCAGGGATCGAACCTGGATACTTGGCGTGCCGTGCCAATGCCTTACCTGTTAGGCTATCCGGACCGATACCTGGCTGACATAATTCACTCTGGATGTTCGTTCCCTTCATTATGACATTACTGACATTTCACAGCATGCGGGATCCGCAGACGATTTTTACATTTCCAGTTGACAATTTTCGCTTTATTATCATTATTTGTTAGAATGAAAAAATATTTTGAAATTGACATCAAAATTATTATTTATAATTTACACGAAAAAATAAATTTTCAGTTAAAATTCAATAAAGTAAATATATATGTGATATATTGTTTCTGAACTTTGCTTAAAATATAAAAATATATAAATGTAAATAATAATTAGAAAAAAAATCTAGACATAAAATATTTTGGATTTTCGTCAGTGATTATGTTAGTTTACAAGTTAGATAAAATACATATAAATTTTCATGAAAAAAAAAAAAACCTAAACGTAATTGTATATTTTTCCCGAAAATAAAAAAAAAAATTCAAATTTGCAGCAATTCAAAGTGTCAAATATATGTCAAATTTAAATCAAATTGTAATAAAGTGTTAAAATATAAAATTAATTAAAAAAGAAAAAAGAAAGTCAAGAGGTAGCATCGAACCCGGGCCGTACGGGTGGCGTGCAAGCTTTCTGCGTCCACACCACGAAAGACACGTTGAGAGCTCCAAACTAATGGGTATTTGAAACGTATGCTAAAACTCGGCATCTAATTTCTGAAAATCTAAGGCCCATTTGAAGAAATCCTTTCACAAGAATAATTAGAGATAAGAACTCTAAAACATACTTTAAATTAATCAAAATAGGTGAGAATCATATTTGATTGTCCCCTGGTTAATGCAGATCCAAATAATAGGTGTATTTTTTTTTACACAGTCTGCTCGTTAAAGATTTCACAGACAAGTACGAGAGATAATCTCTTAGTGATGTCACAGAGGTATTGTATTTTCATCTGAATTATCTTGACAATAGAGACGTAAAGGATTATGTCGTCTATTGATTTATTTGCATCCCATATTGATTTTTTTACATTCATTTAAGGAATTCGTTTTCGACACTCGCGCGCGAGCAACGGATTATAGGAAAAAAAAAAATAATAAATGGCGGCCGCAGCGTTTTGCTGTTTCCAACTTTTGTTCAGGAACGTTTCAGATAGGAAAACCAGAATTTCACAGGAAAGAGCTAAATTATTCTGAAAACCTGATAAAAGGCGAAACGTTCCTGGATTTTACATGGAAAGTTACCATTTTTTTTTACAGTGTAATGTATTTTTGTAAAATTTAGACACCGATTGACAAAATTTAAAATGAGCCACTATAATACATTTTTCGAATACATTATTCATATATTCTTGAAACAAAAATTCTGATATACAATAATATAAGTATATCAAAAATATTTGCTCATTTAAAAAATTTAATTACTAATAAATTCAATTAAAAGATATTTCAAAACCAAAAATTTTCGATTTTCTTTTCACATTAATCAATTCTTCTTGCAAAATGAAATTATTTTCTACCGACTTCTTCTTCAGTTTCTCTTATTTTTATGAATTAGGATTACGGTAAGAATGAAACAGAAAATTAACTTCGAAATAGAAGGTAGGAGAACGTTTTATTTAAGAAACAACGTTGCATGAATAGTAAATAATTTTAATTATTAAAAATTGCAGATTTTATTGATGTTTCGTTGGCCAATTTTTTAAGAGTTTTCTGTATTTTTATCCCAGTTTTATCTCTGACGGTCTTTTTTCTTCCCGATTTTTTAATTTTTAATCGCTTAAATACATCACTAGTAGCAAAACAATAATGACTCAAAATTGTTTTATTGGCCAAAATTTGAATATTAACTTGGAATAATGACCGAACAATTGGGTATAAAATATCCCACCAAATAATAGTAAGAAAGTTTATCTGATTTCCAATTTTTTAACGTTATAAATACTTTATTCGAAGAATTTTAAGTGGAAAGCCACTATCTATATTATAAAATACAAGCGTGTCCCTCCGTAACTTGACATAATTAGATAGATTTCGTAAGAAATACTACCTATTACATTTTCCCTTAATGTTGGAATTTCTGAAATTTTCTTGCAGATCTAGGCCGATCATGACCCCCAAAACTATATATATATATATATATATATATATATATATATATATATATATATATATATATATATATATATATATGTATATATATATACATATATATATATGTGTGTGTGTATCACTTTTTTATGGGCACGATAACTTCCTAAATTCTGCACAAATCTCTTCCAAACTGACACATAAAATCAATTTTGTGAAAACCGGAAAACCCCCATAATTTCTTAATTATAATACATGTAAAATCAGTTTAAAGTTATTATTACTTTTAGGAAGAGGTCCAAAAATTTATGTACCACAGATTTTTGATAAACTTCAAAATAGGCTCAAGTGGCGAAAATAATAGTGTTTTAGGGAGAACAAAATTCATAAATTCATCCATTCTCAAGACATCAAATTCAATTAAACTTATTATAATTCTTCTTGATACTATCTACAATTTTCATATTGACGCGTTTTTGATAAGATCAACTCTTACTGAAAAAAAAAAAAAAAAAAAAAACGAAAAAAAAGAGGGGGGGGGGGACGGTTGAGGAAGAAATAAATTCATAACTTTGTTAGTTCACAAGATATCTAATCCGCTTGAATTTATTGCACATCTTCTTAATATTATCTGCAACTTTTATGTTGACAGGTTTTTGATAGGAGGGATTCTTACAGCAAAAACAAATTAAACAAAAATAGGAGTTGGAGAAAAAATTTCGTATTAAGGGTGTACTCAAATCCTAACTGCTTATTTTCTTATTCATTTTTAAATTATTTTTCCCTCTCAAGAGCCCAAACATAAATACCCATACATCTATACCCAAACATAAATATGTTGAATTTGCAGTTTTTATAATTTTATGGTATGAATTATGAATTATGAAATTAATTTTCGAAAAATTTATGAATTGCAACTTACAATTTTTTTTGACGGACTGAGATTTATTAAGTCTTGCTTCATGGAAATCCAAAATTTCACATTTTTCTTCCAAGTAGTTTTCAAATCATGCTTAACAAACAGCAAAATGATGGTTTAAGGGGCCGTCTATGATAGAACTGACTAGATATTTTGAAATTTCTTATGCTGTCCAGTAATCTAGCTGATTTCATTGACTGACTGAGTGACGCTTAAGGTGCCTTGATCAAGAAGGAGGCTCCCTCTATCAACAATCGAGTACGGAACTTCAATTTAGATAGGGGAGACCGGGGCACATTTTCCATAGGGGCAAGTTTTCCAACTCTCTTTAGTTTTTAAATGAGCCGCTAGGTGACGCTAGTGAGTGAACTGGCTGAAGTGGCAACATCTTATACAACATCTACAAAAGTTATAGCTTAATAGCTGCTGTCACTTCGTTTGGAGAGCTGTTTTTTCATTTTTTCAGCGGTGAGTAAAATTTTAGGTCTTTATTAAAACGTAAAAAAAAAAAAAAAAAAAAACGTACTAGCGTTAAACTTACTGTTTTGACATTGCATACACTAAAAAATGTTTCTTTCTTCAGATAACTATGCGTTTGTTTTGCAAATAACTTACACAGGTACTGTAAAAGTTCAAATATGGCGACGGGGCAGGTTTTCCACAAACATACGGGGCATGTTTTCCAACATGTTTCTCGTTTGAAAACCTCCCCCTCCTAAATCAGCTAGTTTTATTGTATCAAAAAATTGGCCAAATAACCATATATACTACGAACCCGTTTGATCATTTAGTCATTTAAGTAAAACTATCAATATAAAAAACAAGGTAAATTCAAAAATATAATAAAATGTCAATTTTTTCTAAAATGGGTTCATTTAATGAATCCATTTTATGTTAATTATGCCTTTATAGTCATAAGCTATCACGCTGAAATCGCAGTAAGTATGAACCCCTCAAAAAGCAAATTAACCGTGCTTAGAGCCGCTCCACTGGCGTTAACCCACAGTTAATATTAAGGCGGGTTTTTAACGTTAGAGAATTTTCATACTGAATCCTGAAATATTTACAAACTCTGCTTTTACGCCATCCTACTTTTCTGACAGGCCAGCTCCTGCCGCACCAAATCTTAAAAGCACCAACAATCCTGGAAATATTTGAAACTTTCCTCAATAATCACCCCCCCTCCCCCCGCAGAAACAAAACAACACCGGAAGCATCTAATCATTCTACACCAACGCAGGCTAACATTTCCAAAGAAGCTGTTCCTTAAGTTCTACTCAAAATTTCCCTATTGCTTATGAAAAAAGCATTCCTTCTACATCCAAACAAGCTTTGCCTACACCAGAAGAAGTTAGGACTTTTGCTAAGGCTGCCCTAAGCAGGCAAACACGGCGTGGAAAAAAATAGGAAGTATTGTACATACTGATTCTCCTGTCAAAAATCAACTGAAAATGGAAAAAAAGATTCATCTAAAAAAAAGGAAACTGCAAAAGGAATCAGATAAAAGGAGCGTGAAAAAAAAATCCAATTCCGGCCAGGAAGCTGTTTGGATCTTCGTCTTTAAATGTCAAATGGATTAAAACTGTTTTTTATGTTACTGTTATGTTACTGAGCATTTAGTTCACAATAAAAAATACTTATTAATTAACAAGCAAGATTTATTACCGATGTTTTACCATTTAAAGTATAGTTGGAAAACTTGCCCCGCATACGGGGCACATTTTCCAACGTAACATGATTAGACTTAACTATTTTTTGTGAAAAAGTATATTTAGTTTTTTGAAAAGTAATTGCGCCAGTTTGTACAGGAAGGTCTACGAAATACAATGATATCTTGTATATATCAAAATAGTTAAAAATAAAAAATACAAAAATAAAAATCTAAAAAGTTGGAAAACTTGCCCCGGTCTCCCCTACAGCCCTTAAAATACGCTCATTTTAAAATCTCCGATTTTATTTCTCCGAAACTTAAGTTACGAATTTCATAAAAATTTGTCTTTAGGCTAATTAAATGGTGTAGAATTCATTTATGCTGTCAGACTTGTGTACTGCTATTAAAAAAACAAAATTATGGTTCGTTTTAATAAGTAGATGGCACCATAAGCAAATTTTATATACATCCTTTAAAAGTAGGCTTTATTTCTAATCGTTCCGTATCAGTAACTTTCTTCTACGGTAATTTGTTGAGGAATTAGTAGGGGGTGTTTACTTTTTTTTTTACGACTGTACTTTCAAATGCAATTTGTTTGAAAACTGTATCGAAACTTGCTCATCTTTTATGTTTTTAAGATATTTTTCAAACATACTTTTTTCTAATCTATCAATGTCACGTACAGACATTGCGAAAGATAAATCCGTCTGTTCTTAAATTAATATAAATAGTTCAACATTTGTGTCCGACTGATATCCCATTAACGAAAGTAAAACTTCATCAATAAATTATTTAGTAAAATGTAAGTAAAATACAAATTTAAGAGATGTAATTGAACTACGTGCTTAAACCATTGAAATTATGGAATCAAAATAATAGTGCTCGTCTTTGGCTGATAACCCTTGGCACAAGGCCAATACGAAAGCATCGTTTTTAATGTAATTCTTCATATAAAAATTATTTTTTGGTTAGTGGGCAATCCATCTAAAATAATATACTAAATGGAAATAAATATTTTAGAGTTTTCAATTAAAATAAATTTATTTTCTTCTATATTCTGTAATTCAGGAAGCCCTGGTTGAATCTACTAGTTTTTATAACGGTGTAATTGTGATATTTGAATGCAAATATATCCAAAATAAAGCCCCAATTTTTAGAAAATATTATGATTTATTGTAAGCATTTCCAATGAATTCAATATCGATCCTTAGTACAACCAATATTAGATTGTTAATTAGAGTAGAATTTTAAAATTTGTGTATGACATTAGTCATAATAAACGAATAGAAATATTGTTAATATTAAAGAGCAGTAGAACAGATGAAAAAGTATTACTCATTTAAGTATTATGCATTTAGAAAAATAAACCGCACGGAAGGATTATACAATATAGGTAATAAAGGTAATTTAAAGTAATAATATTAATATAAGAATAAAAAACAGAAGCAATAAGAAAGTATATACACTGTAAATCTGTGCTCACTGACTTCGGCAACGTACTCGCTTGATTTTATATGATTTTATATTTTCAAAAGAAAATCTGTCGTAACGAGCTAATAAGGGACCGACGTTATAGTGTTTGCCAATTTCATTTCTGACTTTTGGATACATCACACTTTCAATTCTGATTAAAAGTTCCTTAGGAAAACCTAATTAAATAAAAAAGAAAAGTGCCCAGCTAAACTGATGGCATTGAGCTCACAGGCTATTCACACTAATTGTATATCATACTCTTATTTTAAAGAATAATGCCCCTCAAAAAAATAAGTGAAGGGGAATTAGCCCCCGTTTCCCCCTTTATACTTAATCAGTGAACCTCCAAATCTAATCAGGGAAGCTTCTTATCATAATAAACCGGTATACCAAATTTGGAGCAAATCGAATATTCCTGCAAAAAAAACCCCATTTATCTAAATTAAGGGGGTGGACTAGCCCCCTTTATCCTTAACCAATGAATCCCCAAAACGAATCAGGAAAGCTCCTTAACATAATAAACCGGTATACCAAATTTGGAGCAAAGCGAATAATTCTGCATGAAAAACCCGTTTATATAAATTAAGGGGGTGGACTAGCCCCCCTTCTCCCTTTATACTTAACCAATGAACCCAAAACTAATCAGGGAAGTTCCTTAACATAATAAACTGGTATACCAACTTCGGAGCAAATCGAATCATTCTGCATGAAAAAACCATTTATCTAATTTAAGAGGGGCGGGCTAACCTCAATTTTCCCCCTTTATCCTTAACCAATGAGCCGACAAAACTAATCAGGGAAGTTCCTTAACATAATAAACCGGTATACCAAATTCGGAGCAAATCGAATTATTCTGCATGAAAAACCCATTTATCTGAATTAAGGGGGTGGCCTAGCCCCCCTTTTCCCCCTTTATTCTTAACCAATGAACCCCCAAAACTAATCAGGGAAGTTCCTTAACATAATAAACCGGTATACCAAATTCGGAGCAAATCGAATCATTCTGCATGAAAAACCCTTTTATCTGAATTAAAAGGGGTGGACTAAACCCCCTTTATCCTTAACCAATGAACCCTCAAAACTAATCAGGGAAGTTCTTTAACATAATAAACCGGTATACCAAATTCGGAGCAAATCGAATGATTCTGCATGAAAAACCCATTTATCTGAATTAAAAGGGGTGGAGTAACCCCCCTTTTCCCCCTTTATCCTTAACCAATGAACCCCCAAAACTGATCAGGGAAGTTACTTAACATAATAAACCGGTATACCAAATACGGAGCAAATCGAATCATTCTGCATGAAAAACCCATTTATCTGAATTAAAAGGGGTGGAGTAACCCCCCTTTTCCCCCTTTATCCTTAACCAATGAACCCCCAAAACTAATCAGGGAAGTTCCTTAACATAATAAACCGGTATACCAAATTCGGAGCAAATCGAATGATTCTGTATGAAAAACCCATTTATCTGAATTAAGGCGATGGACTAAGCCCCCTTTTCCCCTTTATCCTTAACCAATGAACCCCCAAAACTAATCAGGGAAGTTCCTTAACATAATAAAACGGTATATCAAATTCGGAGCAAATCGAATGATTCTGCATGAAAAACCTATTTATCTGAATTAAGGGGTTGGACTAACCCCGTTTTTCCCCCTTTATTCTTAACCAATGATCTCCCAAAACTAATCAGGGAAGCGCCTTATCACAATGAACCTAGAAAAAAAATTGAAGCAAATCGGATGTTTCTATCAAGAGTTATCGCGTTACGAACATACATACATATATACATACATACATAAATACATACGTACATACATACATACAGAACGGGCGGGCACATTAGCTCTCAGGCTTTGATAGCCTGTGAGCTAAAAACAGCACCTCAAGTGTAACCTATCGATAAAAGTGTTATTTTGTAATATACCAAAGAAAATCTATTTCATCGCTTCAAACATTCTGTATAGATGTTCCCAACTTGTGCTCCAACGGCTCACATGAACTTGCGAGGAGCTCTGCCGCATTTTAGGTAAGTAAAGAAAATATCAACAAAAATTTTAAACAGAGTATTTTTATAAAAATGTGGATGGATTATTTTGCTACAAAAACATCCTTAAATCAATTACTATCTTTAACTACCTGAAAGCTTTTAGTAAACTAAATATTATTTTCTGTAAAAAAATTATAAGTTACACAAACAATCGTTGTATAACTTACGAGTATCCTGTTTGTTCCGAAGACAATTGTTCACAAAAACCATTGAAACCGGTCAATTAGCTATGACATTAAAACGTTACGAGATTTTTAACACGGCGAAAAAAAAAAAAAAAAAACCCTCGCTTAATACCACGCTCTTTTTAAAAATGCAAAATGTTATCTTCGGAGGATTTCCCTCACATGCGCAGAAGCGATCGCCGGCACAATAGCATGTTCGTTGATAAGCGTTTGATGAGGGGATTTTATGATATTAACCTTCATTTTTTTTTTTTTTTGAAATAGTACATATTAATATATTTTTAATGAAAGACATCGTTACAACCGGGAACGTACTTTGAATAAGTGTAAATTTTTTCCTTGTTTTTCGATCCGAGGGACGCGAATGGCAGTTTAAAACTGAAGGATAGTTGAAAAACATGAAAACGAGTATGAAATTGACGCAAACGAACATGGAATCGACCTACAGAATTTTAATTTTTTTTTAAATATTAATTTTAAAAAAATGAAAAACACCGTTACAACCGGAAATATTCCGTAAATAGGTGGGAATTTTTCTTCTATTTCCATCGACACGCGGATTGCAGTTTAAAATTGAAAAAAACGCGGAAACCACAATACCCAGAAAAAATGTTTTTATAATAGTAAATAATATTTTTTAATGAAAGATACTGCTACAGACAGAAAAAGGTACCACAAAAACGGCCGTACTTTTCTTTAGTTTGTAGCTGTATACGGAAACAGGTAATTGCGATTTCAAAATACAGAAAAAACGAAACTTTTTCTTCTTTTTCTGTTTAAAAACAGTCAAGATGTTTCTGGCATGTGTGAAAGCGATCTTAACGCCTGCGAACTGCCTAAAATTATACTCTTTTATTAGCGTTTTTAATCAGTAGGTCCACTAATTATCAAAAAATTAAATGTTTCAGCCTCGAATGCATTTGGAACTTGTCTTCGTTTATCCTTCTAAAAATTTTCAGATCTCTAAGTAGTATAGATTTCCCTAGCCATCGCCAACATAAAGACACACAAAAATCTTTTTTAAAAGTTAATATGTGTTATTTCTTGTTTAAAATTATCAAAACTGCAGTTCACTTTATTTGACATTTGTTGTTTATTAAAATGTTATATTTACCAGCAGCGGAACCGCCCGGCGCTAACTCAATCCGCGATAATTACCTTAAAGTGTAAATTTTTTCCTTGTTTTTCGATCCGGGAGACGCGAATGGCAGTTTAAAACTGAAGGATAGTTGGAAAACATGAAAACGAGTATGAAATTGACGCAAACAAACATGGAATCGACCTACAGAATTTTAATTTTTTTTTAAATATTAATTTTAAAAAAAATGAAAAACACCGTTACAACCGGAAATATTCCGTAAATAGGTGGGTATTTTTCTTCTATTTCCATCGACATGCGGATTGCAGGTTAAAATTGAAGAAAACGCGGAAACCACAATACTCAGAAAAAATGTTTTTATAATAGTAAATAATATTTTTTAATGAAAGATACTGCTACAGACAGAAAAAGGTACCACAAAAACGGCCGTGCTTTTCTTTAGTTTGTAGCTGTATACGGAAACAGGTAATTGCGATTTCAAAATACAGAAAAAAACGAAACTTTTTCTTCTTTTTCTGTTTAAAAACAGTCAAGATGTTTCTGGCATGTGTGAAAGCGATCTTAACGCCTGCGAACTGCCTAAAATTATACTCGTTCATTAGCGTTTTTAATCAGTAGGTCCACTAATTATCAAAAAATAAAATGTTTCAGCCTCGAATGCATTTGGACCTTGTCTTTGTTTATCCTTCTAAAAAGTTTCAGATCTCTAAGTAGTATAGATTCCCCTAGCCATCGCCAACATAAAGACACACAAAAATCTTCTTTAAAAGTTAATATGCGTTATTTCTTGTTTAAAATTATTAAAGCTGCAGTTCACTTTATTTGACATTTGTTGTTTATTAAAATGTTATATTTACCAGCAACGGAACCGCAGCTAACCAGCAGCTAACTCAATCCGTGATAATTACCTTAAATATACTTAAAAGTAGTGTTGAATGATTTTATATTATAAATGGAAATCTTTCTAATGTGGACGCCAACCAACTTCATCAACGTACACTCTCGCATTTTTATGATTTTATATTTTTAAGCGCAAATTCACCCAAACGAACTTACAAATGGGGGCACCACAGACTTCGATAGATTATACCGGGCATGCTACGCACACGCCAGTCTGTTTTGATTTTTATATTTGTATAGATTTAGTTTTCTGCTATACAAAGATAATAAAAAAAAAATAAAATAAATGTTTGCATTTAAATATTTTTCTCTCATTTACAATGTTTTTTTCACAAAAGCACTTATGTAAATGAAATTTTTAGATAATTCTTATATGCCAGTAAATTTATTTTTAAATCCTGTTAGTTGTCTAATAAATTTCTTTTTGAAGCATTATATAGTTATTCTGTTATTAAAAAAAATAATAATAATCTTTAGTTGAATGAAACAAAAATAGTGTCAGTTCGTTTGTAAATTTTAATAAAACAGAAAGGCAGTATTTCAGGAAATTTTGCTTGATAATATTTTTTTTTCATTTAATTTTAATTTATGAACAATAATGTGTTACATATTAGAATTTTCGAAACAAGAAACTTTCATAATATCCCCGACTCTTATTTTAAATGACTATCTTTTTCTTTTAATTCATTTCTATTACTTTCATTTCAGGGTTCTTTGATATTCGTGTTTGTGCCCAACCCAGAATTTCTGCCGGTTGATGTTCCTACATTGGGCATGTATGTGGACTTTGCCCAATGTATCTGTATCGCCTTTTCGTGCGTTCTTCTAGAATGTATCTTTCGGAAGGGAAGAGGTGTTTTTCCTCTCCCTCCATTTCTGTTATTAATTACATTTAACCAAGAAATTTATTAAATCATTTAAAAGAAAAGAAATCAGCTTTTATGGTTCATCCATGCATACTATGGATTCAAAGGAAAAAAATTAAGCATTATATAATCCAACTTTCTATTTATAACTCTATAGGTACTTTTCTTGTGAAATATGCTGAAGTCTTCACTGAAGAAGTTCAACCAAGGATCTGGGCGGACCCTGCGACATTCTGAGGTAAGAGAAATTCCTTATCTCTTTTACCTAATATTGTGAAAATGATATATTAGAATACATAATATTCAAAAAGGTCTCTCATTTATATCAGATTATGTGACTCGATTTGTCGCATTGCTACAGAGGAAAATTGGAAAATTATTACTACTTTATTCTTTAAGAATAGTATCTGAAAATGTTTGAAATATAGAATTTGATATCATATGAAACTTTAGAAAAATGTTTTATAATAAGTATTTTTGCTATGCCAAAAAAAAAAAAGTGTAAGCAACTCAACGATACTATTGAAACATTATTATTTAAAACCTTTTTACTCATATAATTTTAATATTGACATAATATTTATATATATATAAGATCGTAGTCTATATATGAAAAATGAGTATCTTAAAGGATTCTGTGATAGAAAAACTGAACGCAAGCAATTATGATGTTTGTAAATTCAGATTAGATATGTATTTACAGAAGGAGGACCTCTATAGTGCTATCATTCAGGACCCGCCCGATCCAATGACAGATGATTTCAGAAACAAAAATAGGAAAGCGCGTGTCATTATAAATTTGTTGATCGATGATGATCAGATTATAAATGTGAAGAATTTAGAAAGCGCGCGAGAGTGTTGGTTTGCTTTAAAGGAAGTACATGAACGTACTAATCTAAGTAGTAAACTATTTTTTCTAAGAAGACTTTATTTCATAAAATTAAACGAAGGTGGTAATATGGATGATCACCTTACCAAAATTTATGAAACTCGCGATAAGCTAGCCGTTATCGGCAAAAATGTAAGTGATCAACTCCTTGCTGCTTTAATGCTCTGCTCTCTCCCTTCCAGTTATGACGGTCTCATTACCGCTTTGGAGGCGAGGGATGAGCATGATCTTAGAGCTAGTTTTATTCGCACTAGATTGATAGACGAACATTCGAAAAGAGTTGAAAATAACCATTAAAGTGAGAACTGCCACTCCGCATTAAAGGTGGTGAAATTCCATAAAAACAAACAAAATAAATTATGCCGGTACTGCAAAAAGAACTCTCACAACATTGATGATTGTCAGACCTTGAAAAATAAAAATAAAAATAATCCCAAGCAGTATCAATACCCTAATCGTTTTCCCAACCAGTCAGAAAAATCGGCTATATGCTCTCAAGGCAGTGCATATGCGAATACTAACAAAAATAGGAATTTTGAAAAAGAAACACCTAATGATAGAAATGTTACATTTTTTGTTGGGGATAATGTAAAAGATCTATGGGTGATTGATTCAGGGTCTTCAACTCATATTTGTAATAACAAAAACAAGTTTAATGATTTTCATAACAGTGCTTCTAGCGTAACAATCGCAAACGGTCAAGAGCTTTGCTCTGGCGGTTACGGGACTATAAAATTAAATACATTAATGTCGGATAATGCACACAGAACGATAACACTAAAGAATGTATTGTATGTACCCGAAATTGAAACAAATTTATTTTCTATAAAAAGGGCTACTGAAAATGGTTGTAAAGCTATATTTGAAAAACAATCTTGCAAGATAACTCACGAAGGTGTTACGTACCTCGAGGGCTATGTAAACAATAATTTATATGAATGTAAAATAGAACAAAATATGTCTCACAATGTAAATATTATAAATTAATGCGAAAATAAAAATTGTCTACAAAAGTGGCATAGGCGATTAGGCCACAGAAACGTTAATCATATTAAGGAATTAGTAAATAATGATATGGCGTTAGAAATTAAAATTGTCAAATGTAAACACAATGATACATGCGAAACATGCATAATTTCTAAACTCACTAGTGATCCATACCCCAAAGCCGCTAGTTTTCGAGCTACAAAGTAGGGTGGGTCGAAAAAAAGAAATTTTTTATTTTGGGAACGCCTTAGTGCGGAAAAGTTGCCTATTGTAATAAGAAAAAAAAACGGCATATTTTTTTTTTTTTTTTAAATCGGTTAACATCTTCCATTCGCGCATTGTACTTAAAGTTTATGAAAAATTTCAAAAATCGTGCCTTTTCTCTAATTTTTTAAGTTAATTAAAACTTTTAAAATAAACACGCTTTAGCTTTTTATGCTTGTTTCGTGGTTTACGTAACCAAAATAAATTAAGTTCTAATCAATAATCTAATTTTTCCGTTCGCGCAACATCTTAGAAAAAACATAAATTTAGCAATTTTTCGCATTTTCACCGTGCTACTCCTCGCTCGTTTTGCTAGAATAAAACCACCAGAACTCACCACATGGAGGTGGTTGCACGTAGAGTTCCACCTCTACCCTATCCAACCAACCATCCAATTGTTGGGTGTGGCATTATATTTGCAACTATTTACAAAGTTTTCCATAGAGTAGCATTCTTTGGCTTACTGTGTTTTTTCCTTTTTCTTTTTTATATCTACTGCACATTTAAAGTCTGATTTTTTTGAGAAATGAGGCATAACTGATTTAGACTTCTGTGTTGTTCGGATATAGCCATCTCTAGCTTCATGTCCATATACTTTATTCGAGTTCTCTGTCAAAAATTTGAAGCACATCTTATAACAGTCTCGGTGTGACGGGAAATATTTGTATATCTCAGATGAGAGTAGTGCCAGAAGTGATGAACGATTTAACATCACCTTCACTTAGGTCCCGCGTCATTGGGGGAGGATACACCGCACAAGAATTCCAATTAATAATTTCTATACAATCGAAAGCTTGAAATTTTCCATTTGGTGGCATTACATTTCTAACAGTCTTGTTCTTTGGGACGGTTTGTCTTGCTTTTACGATCCTTCTGTAATCAATATCCCGAATATGTTTTCTTTATTCGACAATCATTCCCAACAGAATATTCTCTGGGTGCGCAAAAAACGCATTTCTTTCTATTACGGGATCGACAATTTGTAGTAATTCGGCAGATAAATCTCTGGTCTATATCCCAAGGTGATTGCATTCAAAATGTCCCAAAAATACTGTTGTTCTTCGCTCAGAAAAGTCCTGTCTATATCAGAAATCGAACAATCTGTGGGTTCACAATTGACCACAGAGTTTTTTAACAGCAAGTGAGCTGCTACGTGATTGGCGCTCTAAAAGATTTAGGCCCTTCAGTTTGACCGTGAATATGTTGGAAAATTTGGCGATAAGAAAGCTCATTAAAAGCGCTGTTGCGTTAATTTTAATTCTCATTTGCCATTTGGGCTTGCTTTGATGTAGTTAGTTTGTATTTATATTCATCATACTCCGAGTCTTCAAAAGAAGTGTGTTTGAGTTCATCAATTTCATAGTACACTGCCACTTTAGGAACTTTAAAACTTTTTGAGAAACTACTCAGTGCTTGCTGAAGATCACGATCTTTCCGCTCGGCCTTCACATTTAACTTTTTTGTAACTGTTTTGTAAATACATCCGATTTTCAACCAAATTGTAATTCCTTTGAAGAATCATGAACCTCAACTCAAAGACACGAGTCTTCTTTATTTTTTTTTACATAAGCATTTAATTAGAATTACACATTAACGTGCACGTGATCTTTTTAATATAATATAAATACCACACCCAACAATAGAACGGTTTGTTGGTTATGATGTGGGTGGAACTCAGCGTGCAACTACTACCACGTGGTGAGTTCGGGGTCGTTTTGTTTTAGCAAAACGAACTAAGAGTTGCACGGTGAAAATTTGCGAAAAATCGGTAAATTTATGTTTTTTCTAAGTTCTTGCGCGAACAAAACAAATTAGATTATTGCTTGAAATTTAATTTACTTAGGTTATGTAGACCATGAAACAAGCAAAAAAAAAACTAAAACGCGTTTATTTTTAAAGTTTTAATTAACTTAAAAAAATTAGAAAAAAGGCGCGATTTTTGCAATTTTCCATCAACTTTAAGTACGATGCGCGAATGGAAGATATTAACCGATTTAAAAATTTTTATGCCGTTTTTCTTCTTACTACAATAGGCAAGTTTTCCGCACTAAAGCGTTCCGAAATTTAAAAAAAAAAAAATTTCGACCAACCCTACTACAAAGCCCACAGAATTAGTGCACTTCGATTTATGTGGGCTTATGCAACAGCGACGGTTGGCGGAAAATATTATTTTTTGGCTTTTGTAGATGATTTTAGCCGGTTTACCATAATATACTTACTGAGAACCAAAGATAAAGTTTTCCCTAAATTTAAAGAATATGTTGCAATGACCGCGAATAAATTTGGCAGGAAGGTTCGTGCTATCCGTACCAACAACGGAGGGGAATACACAGGAAAGGAAATTCAAAATTATCTAAAAAATGAGGAAATTATCCATCAACTTACTGTTCCGTATTCCGCGCCTCAAAATGGGGTTGCGGAGTATAAGAACCATACCTTGTTGGAGATGGCTCGCTGCCTACTTAAAGACAGGGGTTTACCTAACTCATTCTGGAGCAAAGCCGTCTGCACCGCAACTTACATACAAAATCGCCTCCCGACTTCATCCAACCACTGCGCTCCCTACGAAAAATGGACTGGTCGCAAACCAGATCTTTCAAATATCCTTCGGTTGTCGCGCCTTTGCTTATGTGGAAAAAACTCATAGAAGAAAACTGGATACCGCCATAGAGGGGATATTCGTAGGTTACGACAATAGGAGTAAGGGCTACAGAATTTGTACGGGCGGTACGAAAATCGTAATAAGTAGAACCGTAAAATTTCTGGAGACTAAAAGTAAAAACATAACTGAGGATAGCATATCAAATAAAACCAATGAAATACCGAATTCTGAAAATCCAGTTCCGAAATTACAATAAATCGAGGATAATATTGACAGCGCCGAAGATACAACGCAAAATCAAAATGCAAATTCGGATACAACGCAAAACGTCCCGCGTAGATCAAACAGACCGAACAGGAGAGTTCCTCCCGATAGGTTTGCGTTCTTAACAAATAACGTTAATTAGAAGATCCGAAAAGTTGGGACGATATAAAAAATATGCAAAACCCGATTGAAAAGTAAAAGTGGATAGAAGCGACTTTAGAAGAAATGAATTCTCTTCGCAAAAATGATACATGGGAATTAGTCGAAGTCCCACCAAGAACGAAAGTGATCGGGTGCAAGTGGGCGTTCAAATCTAAATACAATAGCCAGGGTTTGCCGGAAAAGTTTAAGGCTAGGCTGGTCGCAAAGGGTTTTCCCCAAAAATGTGGGGTAGATTATGATGAGACCTTTGCACCAGTCGCGTCTCATACGACAATTAGAAGTCTTTTTTAGCAATGGAATTGTATAAGGATCTGAACTTAAGACATGTAGATATTAAGACCGCTTTCCTTCACGGGGAATTGCCAGAAAATGTGTATATGCATCAGCCTGAAGGCTATGCAGTTCCGGGAGAGGAGCATAAGGTATGCAGACTCAAAAAGGCCATTTATGGTTTAAAGCAGGCCGCCAGAGCGTGGAACCTGACATTACATAAATCATTATCTATATTAGGTTTTCATCAAAGTAGGATCGATAAATGTTTATATAAACAAACAACCAATAACACAGCAACTTACGTAATCGTTTATGTCGATGATCTCCTATAGCTGGGGAAGATGAGAACATTAATAAACTTGTAAACGAATTAAACAAAGAATACCCTGTAACTGACTTAGGTGAAGCAAAATATTATCTAGGGATAAATATAAATCGGCCTGACAAAAATACTATGACGCTTGACCAAATTAATAAAATTAATGATTTGATAATCAAATTTGGCTTAGAAAACTCGAAACGAAAACTCGAAAGCGACAAGCATCACCAAAGAACCAAGCATATACGTCTTCGTTATCATTTGTTGAGAAACCTTGTCGAGGAAGGGGCAATAACTATGACTTACCTTGAAACTGCAGCAATTACAGCCGACCTGCTGACAAAACCCCTGCCCAAGGATCCATTCATGCTTCACTGAAAAACTGTATTAAAATTGTAAACTTTCTTTGTTCCGGCGATTCAGTGGGGGTGTTACGTATTAGAATCTTCGAAACAAGAAACTTTCATAATATCCCAGACTCTTATTTTAAATTACTATATTTTTCTTTTAATTCAATTCTATTACTTTCATTTCAGGGTTCTTTGATGTAGGTGTTTGTGCCCAACCCAGAATTTCTGCGGTTGATGTTCCTACATTGGGCATGTATGTGGACTTTGCCCAATGTATCTGTATCGCCTTTTCGCGCGTTCTTCTATAATGTATCTTTCGGAAGGGAAGAGGTGTTTTTTTCCTCTCCCTCCATTTCTGTTATTAATTACATTTAACCAAGAAATTTATTAAATCATTTAAAAGAAAAGAAATCAGCTTTTATGGTTCAACCATGCACACTATGGATTCAAAGAAAAAAAAATTAAGCAATACATAACCCAACTTTCTATTTATAACACTATAGGTATTTTTCTTGTGAAATATGCTGAAGTATTCACTGAAGAAGTTCAACCAAGGATCTGGGCGGACCCTGCGATATTCTGAGGTAAGAGAAGTTCCTTATCTCTTTTACATAATATTGTGAAAATGATATATTAGAATAAATAATATTCAATAAGGTATCTCCTTTATATCATAATGTAAATATGAATTTTGTATGATAATATCAAGATACGCAGAAGGTCCTTCTCGTAGTGAGTTTATATAATATAATTAAATACTTCAATGACAAATTTTATTTATTTATTTATTTTTTATTTATTTATTTATTTATTTATTTATTTTTGCATTTTGTTTTGATCACATGCATCGTTATTTCAGAACATTAAAAAATTGTAAATTTTTAATCATATTTGAAATAATTTTAAGTAATAACGTAATTATATATATATATATATAATTTTATAATTAAATATATGTATAATAGATAATATTATCGAAAATGGGCATTAAATAGGAAATAAATGTTTACGTCACCCTCATAGTAAATTATTTCTATCAGATTCCAAGTATGTATCTTATTGGATGAAATTATAAATTTTTCTGCTATATTTAATCTATTTTTATTATTTTCAATTTTAAAAGATCCGTTTAAAAAATTAAATTATTACCAAATTTCTATGCCCTATAAATTTGAATATATTATGTATCCCAGAAATGCATACCTAATCGGCGGTATGAAGGAATAAAAATGGCAAATTTCAGTGCTTATATTGTCCTTGAATTTGAGTTTCACTATTTTCGATTGTAGCCTTATTTAATTACAGGAATTCCGTGATTAAATAAGGTGATGATTACTACCCAGGTACTCAAATGTTAGAACTGCATGAACTGTATGAAAGTGCATGCTGCTATTCACAGCTCGAAACATATTCTCTTATTATTCCTAAACAAATGGTTAAGGGGTCTGAGAACTCTTAAAATTTAAAAAATAAATAAAAAAAATCCATTTTCAACATTTAATATCTTAAAATGTATATGATTTTAAAACACAATTTTTATTGGGATAAAAGATATAAGTATGTTCTTTCATTTTATGTATTTAAAAAATTGCAAGATGGCGAATTAGTATTTACATTGGGCTTCTAACGGTCAGATATTTGACTAGCAGAAAATTGGTATAACAGCTTACGCGCACGATTACAAAATAAATATTGAAGCTAGAAATGCTAATTTCGGTGCCTACTTATACGTCAGATTGTAACAATTACCCCAAATCTTAAAAAAATTGTATTTAAAGCATTTTTATATTATTAATACGAAGATGTATTTAGATAATGCAAAATTTTGAAATTTTCAACAGTATAATTCCTTAAAAAAATATTTTTTGGAACAATAAAAAGGAAATTTTGGGTTCCGTTTTTACAGACTAACATGAAACATATGTTTTGAAAGTTTTATGAAAAAATATTTAGAAGTTTTTGAGATGTCGTGCGTGTTATGCTAAAACACGTTATTTGGAGAAAAATGACTCCAAAGTTTCGGAAACGCCGCTTCAGCTATTGCGTGGGTATAATTCTAAAAGCCATAAATTCTTTTCTAATAGGAATTTCAAGGAAACAATTATATCAAGATACTCAGAAAAGATAAGAGTTGATTATATCTTTTAAAAAAAATTTGAAATTTCGAAAATTTTGAAGCTTTAAGAGTCCTGAGGTCCCTTAATTAGAGATTATTAATTTTCAAAGCTAAATAATCTTAAATGTCATCACGTATAAGTTTATCAAATTTATTTTGACTTTGGTAAATGTTTTTCTCCAATAAATTAGCCTATAGCAAAATGCGTTGACTTTTCTTGAATATTTCCGGATGAAATAAAAACTTTATGAACAAATTATTTACCTATGGACTAATGTTATTTTATTTAAAATTTCAAAGCAAACGTAAATCTCAGACGCGGCCGATGACAGAAATGTTCAAAGGAAATATCGCTGCTTCTAAAAATATTCTTCCAGAGTGTGGGCAAGTAATTTTTCTTGTGCTCACAGATAATTGTATTAATGGCAGTGGGAACGTCATTGCGAAGATATATTTTGCAAAAGTGGAAACAGATGGTTTAAGATTATTTATTTTGTAGCATTTATAGAAATGGTTTTTAACCAGGCTTTGAATGTTCGTCTCAGTCTGTAAAATGCATGAAGCTTACATAAAGCTGTGACATAGGGATAATGTTGCGAACATTTCGAAAAATATATTAAAGAAGAAATAAATAAAATTAAAGTATCAATAAATAAAATAACATGGAGGTCATGATCCTTCAGAATACTGTTGTTTACGGCTGTGTTACAAAAATTTTATTTCTAATATTTCAAAGTGAAGTAAAGCATTGTTTTGACTGTATGAATGAAAATTAAATTAAATTTAAAAAATAATATTTTTCATACATAGTAAGAGTCTGTTTCAACAGAAACACTGTATTTAAAATTCTGCTTTGATTGTATAAATGAAAATAAAGTTAAATTAAAAAAAATAGCCTTTTTCATACATAGTAAGAGCTGTCTCAACAGAAACGCTGTATTTAAAATTCTTAAGAAAATAAGATATATAGGCTGATTCAAAAATCGAGAAAAATGTAAAACTGTATTATTCGTGTACTAATAGAGATAGAAAGATGTGGTTTGCATGTAACGGATAAAAAAGATTTCAGGATTTATTTTCTCTAAAAAAAACAAAAAACAAATATATATAGCGGAATAATAGTTTACAATTTTTACCACCAGGCGGTACTTCGGTTTTTCACTCAGAGTATGTACAGTAATACATCTGGAGGAGTAACGGCTTAGACATATTCATTAGACCATCCGTAATTTAACAACACAGCTCTGAAGCAAGATATCACTGTTCAAATCATTTAGTAACATTTCTCTTAATATAAAAACTGGCATAACGACATAGATCTAGGGTCTCCGGAGCCCATAGATTCAGTCGCAAAGAGGGCTGTGTTTACCCATAGACTCATCTAGGTATCTCTACCACCGGCCAAATACGGAAAGCGGACCATAGCCACGCACCATTTACCACTGCACCTCGAAACCTAAGACTGGTAACTTCGATAGTAATACCCTGAATAAAAGGCTAATATATGGCTGATTCGGGTGTCATCTCCGGTTCTTTCTGAGAACTTCGAGTAACAGAGACATTCTCAAACGAAGGCCGAACCACAAGGTTTTCCGGATATGCTCGTTTTACCAGTGTTTCGGAACATGAAATCCTATATGCATTTCTATTGGTATGTCAAAAAATGTTACTATATGGCATATTTTATTGTTGAGAATGGAATAGAAAAACCTGGATAAGAAAACCATTTGTTTTCAAGTACCTCCAAAAGTCTTAAGAATACCCGTCGGGAGAAATAGCTGGGCATAAATGCAATAAAAAAGAAAAGTGCCCAGCTAAATTGATGGCATTGAGCTCACAGGCTATTCACACTAATTGTATATTATACACATATTTTAAAGAATAATGCCCCTCAAAAAAATAAGTGAAGGGGAATTAGCCCCCGTTTCCCCCTTTGTACTTAACCAGTGAACCTCCAAATCTCATCAGGGAAGCTCCTTAACATATTAAACCTGTATACCAAATTTGGAGCAAAGCGAATAATTCTGCATGAAAAACCCGTTTATATAAATTAAGGGGGGTGGCCTAGCCCCCCTTCCCCCTTTATCTTTAACCAATAAACCCCCAAAACTAATCAAGGAAGTTCCTTAACATAATAAACCGGTATACCAACTTCGAAGCAAATCGAATCATTCTGCATGAAAAACCCATTTATCTGAATTAAAAGGGGTGGACTAGCCCCCTTTCCCCCCTTTATTCTTAACTAATGAACCTTCAAAACTAATCAGGGAAGTTCCTTAACATAATAAACCGGTATACCAAATTCGGAGCAAATCGAATGATTCTGCATGAAAAACACATTTATCTGAATTAAAAGGGGTGGACTAACCCCGTTTTTCCCCCTTTATCCTTAATCAATGAACTCCCATAACTGATCAGGGAAGTTCCTTAACATAATAAACCGGTATACCAAATTCGGAGCAAATCGAATCATTCTGCATGAAAAACACATTTATCTCAATTAAGAGGGGCGGACTAACCTCCCTTTTCCCCCTTTACCCTTAACCAATGAACCCCCAATCTAATCATGGAAGTTCTTTAACATAATAAACCGGTATACCAAATTCGGAGCAAATCGAATCATTCTGCATGAAAAACCCATTTATCTGAATTAAAAGGGGTGGACTAGCCCCTTTTTACCCCTTTATTCTTAACTAATGAACCCCCAAAACTAATCAGGGAAGTTCCTTAACATAATAAACCGGTATACCAAATTCGGAGCAAATCGAATGATTCTGCATGAAAAACACATTTATCTGAATTAAAAGGGGTGGACTAACCCCGTTTTTCCCCCTTTATCCTTAATCAATGAACTCCCATAACTGATCAGGGAAGTTCCTTAACATAATAAACCGGTATACCAAATTCGGAGCAAATCGAATCATTCTGCATGAAAAACACATTTATCTCAATTAAGAGGGGCGGACTAACCTCCCTTTTCCCCCTTTACCCTTAACCAATGAACCCCCAATCTAATCATGGAAGTTCTTTAACATAATAAACCGGTATACAAAATTCGGAGCAAATCGAATCATTCTGCATGAAAAACCCATTTATCTGAATTAAAAGGGGTGGACTAATGCCCCTTTTCCCCCTTTATCCTTAACCAATGAACCCCGAAAACTAATCAGGGAAGCTCCTTAACGTAATAAAACGGTATACCAAATTCGGAGCAAATCGAATAATTCTGCATGAAGTACCCATTTATCTGAATTAAGGGGGTGGACTAACCCCTTTACCCCCTTTATACTTAACAAGTGAACCTCCAAATCTAATCAGGGAAGCTCCTTATCATAATAAACCGGTATACCAAATTTGGAGCAAATCGAATAATCTTGCAAAAAAGACCCATTTATCTAAATTAAGGGGGTGGACTAGCCCCCCTTTATCCTTAACCAATGAATCGCCAAAACGAATCAGGGAAGCTCCTTAACATAATAAACCAGTATACCAACTTCGGAGCAAATCGAAACATTCTGCATGAAAAACCCATTTATTTAATTAAGAGGGGCGGGCTAACCTCCCTCTTTCCCCTTTACCCTTAACCAATGAACCCCTAAAACTAATCAGGGAAGTTCCTTAACATAATAAACCGGTATACCAAATTCGGAGCAAATCGAATCATTCTGCATGAAAAACACATTTATCTCAATTAAGAGGGGCGGGCTAACCTCCCTCTTCCCCCTTTACCCTTAACCAATGAACCCCTAAAACTAATCAGGGAAGTTCCTTAACATAATAAACCAGTATACCAAATTCGGAGCAAATCGAATCATTCTGCATGAAAAACACATTTATCTCAATTAAGAGGGGCGGGCTAACCTCCCTTTTCCCCCTTTTCCCTTAACCAATGAACCCCCAAATCTAATCATGGAAGTTCTTTAACATAATAAACCGGTATTCCAAATTCGGAGCAAATCGAATCATTCGGCATGAAAAACACATTTATCTGAATTAAGGGGGGTGGACTAACCCCGTTTTTCCCCCTTTATCCTTATCCAATGATCTCCCAAAACTGATCAGCGAAGTTCCTTAACATAATAAACCGGTATACCAAATTCGGAGCAAATCGAATCATTCTGCATGAAAAACACATTTATCTGAATTAAGGGGGGTGGACTAACCCCGTTTTTCCCCATTTATCCTTAATCAATGAGCTCCCAAAACTGATCAGGGAAGTTCCTTAACATAATAAACCGGTATACCAAATTCGGAGCAAATCGAATCATTCTGCATGAAAAACCCATTTATCTGAATTAAGGTGTGGGGTGAACTAACCCCGTTTTTCCACCTTTATCCTTAACCAATGAACTCCCAAAACTAATCAGGGAAGTTCCTTAACATAATAAACCGGTATACCAAATTCGGAGCAAATCGAATGATTCTGCATGAAAAACCCATTTATCTGAATTAAGGGGGTGGACTAACCCCCCTTTCCCCCCTTTATCCTTAACCAATGAACTCCCAAAACTAATCAGGGAAGTTCCTTAACATAATAAACCGGTATACCAAATTCGGAGCAAATCGAATGATTCTGCATGGAAAACCCATTTATCTGAATTAAGGGGGTGGACTAACCCCCCTTTTACCCTTTATCCTTAACCAATGAACACCCCAAAATTAATCATGGATGTTCCTTAACATAATAAACCGGTATACCAAATTCGGAGCAAATCGAATCATTCTGCATGAAAAACACCTTTATCTGAATTAAGGGGGGTGGACTAACCCCGTTTTTCCCCCTTTATCCTTATCCAATGATCTAGCAAAACTGATCAGGGAAGTTCCTTAACATAATAAACCGGTATACCAAATTCGGAGCAAATCGAATCATTCTGCATGAAAAACCCATTTATCTGAATTAAGGGGGGGTGAACTAACCCCGTTTTTCCACCTTTATCCTTAACCAATGAACTCCCAAAACTAATCAGGGAAGTTCCTTAACATAATAAACCGGTATACCAAATTCGGAGCAAATCGAATGATTCTGCATGAAAAACCCATTTATCTGAATTAAGGGGGTGGACTAACCCCCCTTTTCCCCCTTTATCCTTAACCAATGAACCCCCAAAATTAATCAGGGATGTTCCTTAACATAATAAACCGGTATACCAAATTCGGAGCAAATCGAATGATTCTGCATGAAAAACCCATTTTTCTGAATTAAGGGGGGGGGGGGGGTGGACTAACCCCGTTTTTCCCCCTTTATCCTTAACCAATGAACCCCCAAAACTAATCATGGATGTTCCTTAACATAATAAACCGGTTTACCAAATTCGGAGCAAATCGAATGATTCTGCACGAAAAACACATTTTTCAGAATTAAGGGGGTTGACTAACCCCGTTTTTCCCCCTTTATCCTTAACCAATGAACTCCCAAAACTAATCAGGGAAGCGCCTTATCACAATGAACCTAGGAAAAAATTTTGAAGCAAATCGGATGTTTCTATCAAGAGTTATCGCGTTACGTACATGCATACGTACGTACGTACATACATACATACAGAACGGGCGGGCACATTAGCTCTCAGGCTTTGATAGCCTGTGAGCTAAAAAACATCGAATGGGAAAACGATTCTCTCCAAATGATGAAAATACAGTCGTTACACGACTTAAGGTTGTTGGTCAGTGATATTTTGAATCCCCCTCGCTAACGTTAAACCTATGGACGTGAAAAGCCATTCGTATTTTTAAAATATCTCCTTATGAAACTAATATATATTTCTTTTTCTTTCTTCTGTGTACTGTTCTTAAAGAATGTGTATTTGTTACAGTTATCAAAATATTTCTAAAATATATACTTAATTTTATTTGTAGTGAAAAAATATTACTCACAGTTCGTCAATTTCGCAAAGATTTTAACTCATAAATTTATAAATTAAGTACATATATTAGAAATATTAAAAAAAAAAAAAGACATTATTTTGAGAATAGTGCACCGAAAAAATAAGTTAAGAATACTACTTTTCGAGGAATTTGAGAACTTGTTTACCAACACTCTTAATAATTTACGGTAGCGCTGCAGTTTCACTTTCAGTTTCAGTTTCAGTTTCAGGCCGGACGGGGAGGCCTACCAATATGGTTTTAGCTCAACAACCACCGCCCAGCAGAATAACTACCATTTTCACGGGTCGCTGCCGGAGGCAGGGCCCGGAAATACCTTCGTTGAATGATACCCCTATATATTGAAACTTACAAAATTATACAAAAATGTTACAAGTGGCAGCCCAGTTATATCCCATTCGTGCTGGACTTACCATTATACAATCTTATGTACATTACAGATTTTGAAGGGGAAAAAAAAAACCTCATAATGCAGTATTATACATTGCTGGACAATTAAAAAACAATAAAAATACACTAAACAAAATAAGTCCAGATGTGAACCAAATGTGGAAAATACACTTAATAGGACTTACAGATACAACAAAAACAATGGAAGTTAAAAGAGGTTTTTCCCATTTTTTTTTATATAAGATACAATGCTGGATTACACTATTACACATAAAAAAAAAATAAAACAATATATAAGTTCTGACACGGGAGAGTATTTACAGAAAAGCACGATGCTAGAAAACAAATAACACTATTCAAAGCAATACTTCGTTTTCAATGATAGAGCTCTTTTTGAAGTGAGTTTTAATTCTTATTTTGATGCCAAAACCCATATGCAAGTAAGAATTAAACCAAGCACTATATGCAAATGCTAATGAAAAGAAAAAAAAAATAATAATAAGTTGATACTTTACAAATTAAAATTGATGCAATAGACTATTGTTTACAAATGAAACACGGTGCAAGAGAAGACTTTAACTCTATGCAGATTAAATTTGGCGCTAATGAGTACTGTAATGATGCCAACAATAAGAATGTCAAATAAGACAAACACGATGCAAATACTAATAATAATACACGATAGAAGTACCAATAACAATAAGCAATCCGAATACTTGGTAGAATAATAAAATGAAACAGAACTAGATTACACAATGATACAGAGGTAGGTAAATGATACCTAACTGTTGTTTTAGGCTGTTGAGCAGGAGTGAAACTAATTGCACTGTCAAATGAGCTGCATTAAAAAAAAATAGAATGCACTGCTAGCAGCAAGTTCAAAAAGTGAAATCAGTCTAGTGAAGTGGCAACATTTATTAGTTTTCTTCATCAGAGAGTCCTTCCAATGGAGGAAGTTGGAATAAGAGTTGATTTTTTCCTAATAGGGATATACAATAGGGTGGGTCGAAAAAACCGAAATATTGATAATCGAAATGTAATAGAGCAGAAAAGTTGCCTTTGTAATAAATAATAAATTCGTAAAATATCCGATCGGTTAAAAGCTTTTACCGCCGCAAAAAGGTCAAAATTTCAAAAAATCGCAAAAACGTGTTTTTTTTTCATTTTTTTTTTTTTTTACTTATCCAAACGAACGAATACAATTTCTAATAGGAAGCAATAGCTACATGAAGATATAAGAAATGTCCCTGTAAATGTTCATTATGATAAAATCATATCTTTTACTGCCGACCACATATTTAAAAAAAAAAATTGTAAAAATTTCAAATTTTCATTTTTTCTAAATTTTTATAATTTCTATAATATGTATAGAAGTAAGTAAATTTACTTTATATCTATTAATATGTCACAAATTTAGTTAACTATTTGTCATAGACTGCAAAATAAAAACGGTAATCATTCATTTTTCTTGACGATTGCATCATCTTCTGCTGTTTTACTGCATATCAGCAGTTCATATACCACAAATCACAGAAAAGATATAAATTGAACAAACTATTTTAGTAATTTATTAATTAAAATACAGAGATATTTAACCGAAACGGATTAAATAAACTTAAAATAAAGAAGTATTTAAAGCAAATAAATTTTCTCATATGACTTGCTTTCAAATAAAGCCATTGTTGCACGAGAGGCCGAAATTGATCATATGTGATCCTCACTCTGTTCTGGTTCACAAACTTTACCAGCAATTCAGTGACTAATTTATCGCATCTTTATACTGATTGAGTCGGACAAGGAAAGTTATGATAGCTGGTATCTTTAATCGATCATTCTAAACACACCAGCGTTGTTAGATCGTCAGTCGATAGACAAACCGTAACAGGTGGTTTCGTTAGTTTACAGTTTTGCCACTCGACTAAACCCATACTATTTTAATCTTCAAAGTTCGAGATTAGAATGACGAAATAACAGATTGCACTATTCGTGTCCACAGAACTCTGTGCTTTGACAATTTTCAATTTTGGTAATCGGCTGATGCAGTACACTTTCAGGGTGCACTCAATGAGTACATCCTGAAAGTGTAACTGCATCAGTTGGTTCATAATTAAAATGAAACCATTATATATTTCAGATTCTGTGGACTATTGTTAGTAACTACCGTTTACTTGCCATATCATCTACGAAAGATTATAGTTCGTGTAATTCCATGAAATGCCTGTTTCGCAAATCATGAAACTAGCCTCATTGAAATGATAGCATATGAAGGAGAGAGCATCAGGAACCCAGCCATGAAGAAAATTGCCAAAGCACGAAGTTCTGTGGACACAAATAGTGTCATACGTCCCTTCGTCATTCCAGGCATGAACCTTGAAGCTTAAAATAGTATGAATTTAGGCGAGTTGCAAAACTGTAAACTAACGAAACCACCTGTTACGGTTTGTCTATCGACTGACGATCTAACAACGCTGGTGAGTTTAGAATGTTCGATTAAAGACACCAGCTGTTATAATTGTCCTTGTCGTACTCAATCAGTAGAAATATGCGTGAAATTAGTCTCTGAAGTTCTGGTAAAGTTTGTGGACAAAAACAGAGGGAGGATCATATATGATGAATTTCGTTCTCACGAGGAACAGTGGCTTTATTTGTAAGCAAGTCATATTATAAAATTCATTTACTTTAAATACTTCCTCATTTTAAATTTATTTAACCCGTTTCGGCTCAACATCTCTTTATTTATAATAAAATACTAAAATATTTTGTTCATTTTATATCATTCTTGTGATTTTTGGTATATGAACTGCTGATATGCAGTAAAACAGCAGTAGATGAAGCGATCGTCAAGAAAAATGAATGATTAGTGTTTTTATTTTGAAGTCTATGACAAATAGTTAACAAAATTTATGACATATTAATAGATATGAAGTAAATTTATTTACATTTAGACACATTATAGAAATTATAAAAATTTTGAAAAAATAAAATTTTACATTTTTACATTAAAAAAAAAAAAAAGATCCCTTTGCGGCAGTAAAAGATACGACTTTATCATAATGAACATTTACCGGGACATTTCTTATATCTTAATGTAGCTATTACGTCCTATTAGAAATTATATTCGTACGTTTGGATAATTTATAAAAAATATTTAAAAAAAAAAACATGTTTTTTGCGATTCTTGGAAATTTAGGCTCCCTTGCGGCGGTAAAAGATATTAACCGATCGGTGTAATATTTTACGAATTTATTCTTTATCACAAAAGACAACTTTTCCGCCCTATTACATTTCGATTATAAATATTTCGGTTTTTTCGACCCACCCTAATATACAATCTATTATTTTTTAAGTAAACGTGGTTGTTTAAGAATAATTTTAAACCATTATGCTAGATTAATGAAGGGTGCTTTTTTTTATATGAAAGGCTGATGTTATGGTACAATCTGTTATATAGTGTAATGACGTGCCCCTCTGCTCGCATGCGCAGCGCGATGAGGCTGACTTTCCAAATTTGGAAAGATAGGAAGGAAACGGACCATGTAATACGGTTGCAAAAATGTATAGATTCCTGTGATGAAGTATGAAATCTTCTGTGACCTTTGGACAAAGTGCGTAAGAGAATCTCCTCGTGGTGCCTGTGTTCCATGCGGTTTGCCAGTTAAAAAGAGCTGCAATTTCAATTTTCTTTTTAGAAATGAAGATCGGTAGCGCTGCTTGCATTAAACGCTGAATAGCTACTACGGCTTAAGACCAACGTTATTAGACGGCTAATTCTGCTATCTAACCTATAATCCGCAAACGCCAATTTTTTTTTTTAAACGGAACTAGTCCTTCTTTATTTTGGTAACTTGAAAAAAAATTGTTTTTGCTTAATCTTTAAAAACGGCATCTTTCTAGCTTTGATAATTAGCGAATTAATCATTTTAAAAATTTATCCTGATTTTTGAACGAATTCATGTACACATGAAAATTAAAATAATAATTACAAAAAGTATATATTCTGACTTAGAAATAAAAATATTGTTTGGCATACATTTCCTCACCATTTGGTTTGCAGCGCTTGTGGACTAAAAAGGTTGCATCGAAGCGGAGAAAGGAACTTTTGAAATTAGTGCCACCAACTAAAGAGTATGACATATTTAACAAATCAATCACTGAAATCACTAATCGGACCATTTGCCCGCTAAAATCATAAAAATGTCGTCAACTTTAAAAGAACAAACATTTATAGAATCTAGCGCTTTTGTTGTTAAACGCATTATAGTTAAAGAATTGTTCCTCAGTAAAGCATTATACTCAGAGCTGTGGTAGGACGAAATATGTCATTTTAAGTTAGATTTCAGTGCCTAGTCTGAATCCTTCGTTAAGTGATGAGTTTAGTGTAGATATTAATGTGTTTTTTCTGCCAAATTGTTTAGCTAAAAGTATAATAGCTTGTTCGGAAGAAATTTATATTATACAAATAATATTGAAAACAAATTTTCTTTGCAGTATTTAAGCATATACTGTTATTCAAAATGTCTGCCCTGATTACAAATAAAAATATCTCCGTTGCAAATAATTATAAGAGAAAACAAATTAGAGACAATGCAAAACAGCGTCTAAAGTTTTTTGTTATGACACCTGTATGTCATGATCCTTGTTTACGCGGACAACATTCACACAGCAATGTGTTTCACGTCAGACGATATGTAACGATGTTTGTAGAAACTTTAGAACTGATTCTGTATCGCAGCCAAGAAAAGAGACAGGCCACAGTATACCACCAATCTTGGCTGCTTTTCAGCATATCTTTTAAGTTCAACAATTGATGGAAATCAGCCTATCTCGATCACGTGAGAGCCAAGGTTGGAAGTATAGTACTCTTTTGTTGACTGTGACCTGTATTAAATTGCTCCAACATAGCAAAATAATTGCTACAAGCAGTAGCGAAGGAGCAAATGACCGTTCAGTTCTAGTCTAGAATCATCACAGAAAACATGAATTTTATTTGACTCCGTGTGAATCACATTATTTCATTTGTTTCCTCTCATAATTGTTTACAACGGAATTATTCCTAATTTAAATCAGCACATTCATTTTGATTCATACAGTCTATAAACATAAAATTTCTGATCAGTCAACTGCTAAACATAAATATGTAAAAAGCACAAGAGGCATATAAATGCACAGACCTTAAAACAAGAATTTTGTTCTTTACATAGCTGCCAAAACTGCTACGATTTTAAATCACCACAATGTTAAATTAGTGTACTTTGCCTTATTTATCAGAAGAAATTTCAATTAAATAAGGCAAAGAGTACTAGTCAGAAATACGGGTGAGAAATTCGTAACTGTTGGACGATTTGCCTTTACTTATAATTCTTATATAATAATTTGTTTTTGTGTATTTCAACAAATTATGAATGTAAAATTGAAAAGTATTTGGCTTTGTTTATAACCAGACATACATAATTTGTAAACACGGAAAATATTTCCTTCTTTAAAGTAATGAGTATTAACATTACAGTAAATCTTAATTATTGCAGTTTATTATATCATAGATATTGTCACTCACAAACATACTTTCTACGCCTATTTAATAAGAAAGTGTTTACATATGTATAACACTTTAACCCTTCTAGTACAATCGGAGTCTTTTTTTTAATCCCCTATTTTTTTGTTTTGAAATTTTCTTTTACGAACCAGATAAAAATAATAATATAAACCTAATAAATAAAATTAAACATACACCTCTTAGGAAGAAGCTGCAATTAATTGAATTTAATTTCTGGTTCAAATCGCGCAAATCTAAGAAGGCTTATTAAAAATTAAAACTTGGTACTTGGATAAATTTCTTGGAATTAGAAGTTTGTGTAGTGGTTATATCGATTTAAATTAGTATAAATTCTGTGGTTTCATGTTATTATATTTAGATTGCTTGTTTAAATCTATGAATGTTTAAAATTTGTTTTTTCCTAACAAAGAAGGTAATGCAGTCCTTGAATTCTCCACGTGTAAGTGCTTTATCTTAAAAAAACAAAGAATGTTTTTTCAACATTAAATGACATTACTACCTGTAAAATCGTTAAAAAACAATTTCGAATCGTGTTTTAAAAGTAAATGTTATCTTTAAATTAATTCTTATACGGCATTTTAAGTTAGCAATTACTTTTCTACATTTTTTTATGTGAGAAGTCAGGAAGCTTTGAAAGAATCTTACCTTGTGGATTAGTTGATAATTCTTTGGTCGACGCCACTTTGAAGATTGAGCGAGTTCACATACAAAAAGTAAATTTTGTGCAGAAATCTGAAACAGAAATAAAAATGTTAGTTCAAAAACAAAAGCTATTAGATAAACTGTATGTAATGAGAATGCTAAGAAATATGGACTAATATACCATAAATTAGTCATTCCAATAATCATAGAAAGGAATTTATATGTTTTATTTTAATTATTTTATAAAATGCTATAATATGGTATGAGTAGCTGCCCCCTCACCAGCGTTGTTCGGCACTGGATAGTATACTTAGATACACCTAAAAATGTGTTCCATTCAGAAATTGTTCTCTGGGAAGGATTTAGTGTTACGGGCCCCCACTGTCTTCGGCAGCGGACATCTTTGAAATGCTATGATATTATATTTTAAACGAAAATCTGTCCGAATGAACCTAGAGTTGGGGGTCCCACAGTCTTTGGAATTATACGCTCAGGTCTGTTTTTGAAAATGAAACTCTAATTTTTATGCTTTTAAATTTTTTTTAAACGAAAAACATTTCTAAAGGAACAAAGAGATCTTCGTAATAGTGATTACAGATTTAATTTCTGAAATTCAGATATCTAAAAATTTCAGTTGCGACCAAAAGTTTTTGAAAAAAATTTAAATAATAAAAAACGCTCCCCCGTCCTTCATTCTTTTGAAAATCGAAATGGTGCTTTCCAGAAATGGCAAAAAATCCCGAAAGCATAATTCTCTTAAAATGCGAAATGATAACTGGGAACTTATAGAGAAAAAAAGTCTTTGGCGATTTAGTGAAACGACTTCCACAAAATATGTTTTCGAAAGAGTAATTACAAATATTTTAAAAACAAAAGCTACTGTTAGAACCAGGAAAGTATTTCATATGAATTTGTTTTCGTCCATCCCGGAAAACACGATGACATTTCAAAACTGTAAGTAAACGGAAAAGATAAAAACGAACACAATATTATTAATTTATTATTAATTTTTCAGAATAACCCAGAATTAAATGATTATATTTTATAATATTAAATAATAATGCAATTTGAAACCACAGATAACTTTAGAAGCGGAAAAGTATTCTGAATAAGTGAGGGTTTTTTTTTTTTTGGTTTGTTTCTTTTTTTTTTTTTTTTCAGTATTTCATTCAATAATCCGGGATGGAAGTTTCATAATGCAGAGACTGAAAGGCAATCTGCTCCAGGAAATATGTATTTTGAAATATTAAATAATATTTTTCTTCACAAAAATACCATTAGAGCCGAGAAGATACGGCAACTTTTTTTTATGGTAACTTTGCAGGCGAACAAGCGATTCCGATTTCAAAATGCAGAAAAAGTGGAAACTTTTTCCTTCGTCTACCTGAAGAATTGGAGAAAACCCGGACAGATGCAGAGATAGTTGGCAGCACAATGGAAGCTCAACATTTTGCGATGTTAATTAGGGTGTTTCATTTATATCTCATCTAATTAGGGTTACTTGAGGTGGGATGCCCTGTCGTACAAGATGCCGTATCACGTAGTTTTCTTATACGCAGGCAATGTAGGGAAGCGCTGCTCAGTTGTAAGGAAGAAGGTTCCCTAGTGATACTTTAATTTCCATTTGCGTTCTCTTTAAAAAATTTTAAGTGGTACTTTGTTATTGCTATTTCGTTCTAACACTTCTGGTAAGTGTCAAAAATCTTTTATTTGCCTATATAAGTCTTAATTTAAACACCAGAGAAATAAATCTGATGTTTTTAGAGAGTACTATTACCTGGGTATTCTGTAAAGCATAAATGGTGGCTTGTTCCCGCTTCTTCACGTCAGAGGGGGGAACCGGCGTATTGCCCAAAACTTTGGGGTGAGTCGACGAAAAATTTTGGGGGTAAGATGCCGGTTGTTTTCCCTTGGGGTAAGAGGCCGGTTATTTTCTGTTGCGGTCAAGTTCCTGGTTTTTCTCCATTGTTTAAATTACTCTTGGCTATTAACTAACTTGTCAAAAATTTTAATCAGATAATTTAAATCAGTGATTAAATCGTGATTTTAATCAACAGATTAAAAAAAAATCATTGATTAAAATTATAAATTTTCTAAATAATTAAAATGACATATAATAAAGAAATATTAAAATCTAAGGTGAACATAATTTGAAAGGTTTCTATATATATTCTGCCTTATAAATAAACTTTATTGGCCTTATAAATAATTTTTTAATAATTATTATTTTAATCATTGTTAAAAATTTTATGTTAAACGCAGTCATAAATAATTTGACTAAATGTAAATATCGGTAGTATATATTATAGTTTTAGATAACTAGGGGTTTCTGCCCCCTACGAGCTTATGCTCGTCAACCTTCATCCAGACACCACAGACTCTAAAAACACACAAATTCGGTCTACTTTGAAAAGATTACGGAAGATTAAATCGTAATTAAACGATTAGTGGCGATTTCTTGTAATCAGGTTTCCATTCATTTCCCTTTGGCTGAAGGATTTTAAGACAGAATCAATTGCTGTCGAGACAGCTAACTGCTAATTGCGCTATTGATTAAATAAGATCCAACAATTTAAAATTAGCTTGTGTAAAATGGCTAAGTAAACAATTTTATAAAGACGCTATAAGAAATTTTTTTTTAATTAGACATTTTAAATGTATTGTTTTAAATATGATGTAATTTTATCCGAAGTTTTTTCTCATTTTAATATTCAAATAAAAATAATTTTAATGTCCTATAAAAGCCAAACTAAATCGGTGTGACAATAGCAACTACGAATTTCCGGGTGTTTCAAGCCTTTCTAAAAAGGAATTAGCTAAGAAGTCAAAGGGTAGAAAGACAGAATTGTCAACTGATGATGATGTAGATAATGATTAAATTCCCTGCCAAGATCCAGATGACGAGGATTTTTTTTAAGTGAATCATATTTCATAGTGTCTAACAGAGTGCAATAAAACCTCGGGAAATTGTTATGGGATCAAGTGCATCCAGTGAAACTGTGGGTTATATAAAAGCTGCTCAAAGTTCCTAAACAAATATGCAGTTTTTGGCAGACTTGAGATATTTCTAAAAAGAACAAAGAGATATATCAAAAACATTAACAAAAAAAAACTTGACTCTAAAGCCCTTTATCACAGTGGCTTTACCGTAGTTAAACTTGTTATAATGTTTAAAAATAGGCATACGTGTTAGCCATAATTCTTTTAAATGTTAAGTAGAACATAATATATTAAATAAATATTATAAAACATAAATAATTATATAATAAGTAAATATTAGTTTGTTCTTTTATTATATTGCCAACGTTTGTTACATTCATATTTTTGTAATCTTCTAATATTAAGTAAATTAATAACTTTAGTATGTCTAAAATATTAAAATTACTTTTATTCGTCCCATTATGTTTTAAACTACTTCACAAAAATTATTGTTTACATTGAAACTCCATAAGGCATCTTACCCCTAGATAGTTGGCCATATTACCCATACCTATGGGTAAGATGCCGAAATGCAAGTGTTTACAAAAATAAAAGTTTCGATGCTTTCTATAACATCTGTAAAATGAAATAAATTTTTGAATCATGCATAAGAGTCTACACTTTAACAAGAAATCAATGAATAACAAATATAAACAACATTTGATTTTTAAAACAATTAAGTCAAAAAGTACGGCATCTTCACCCAATCTTCCCTATCAAAAAATTCAAAAACTGGCTTCCGGCTGCATTATTTCAGACATATAGGTACATTTCGGGTAAATGTTGTAGTTCTGCGCGGAACGGTCTGTACCTAGTGCAGCACACAAACGCTACTAGCAGAGAGAGGCACACTTCAATATTTATTATTATAGAAGTCTAAGGAAATATTTTCGATTAAAAACATGCTTATGTACTTATAAATTCATTCTTCTTTTGAGATACTACACGCAAACGCAAACGTTAACAGCAGAGAGAGCACACTTCTATATTTATTATTACAGAAAGTTAAGAAGATATTTTCAGTTAAAAACATGCTTAAGTACTTATAAAAAGAATACTTCTTTTGAAATAATTGAATAATTTTATAAATTCAATACGATCCATGAGAACAATATAGCGGTACTTGTTTAATGTAATTGCTCTTATTGTTATCGTTTGTATTTCACCAGTAACAAACGAGTATTTGTTGTAATGATTATATTGGGGCTCAATATTGCTCCAATATTGCATTTATGTGAAATGCATCGAATGTGATATAAATATCAAATAAATATTAGTTTATATTGGGACTTTTCGTTACGAAATTCTATTATTAGAGAAAATATTGATTTTTGATTGGAAATATTTTCAATAAAATGCTAATGTTGCAAAAGTATTGGCTTTACAAATGAAATATTGATACTGAAACAGTGACATATTTTTTGTTAGTACTAGTGCAATATAGGAAATATTTTAACATTCAATATTTGGGCAATATATCGAGCTAATATTAAAATTTGTCAATGTTGTATAGTATATAGTTAATGCATATAATATTATATCAATATTCTTTTGCTACTAGGGTTGTTATTCAAGAACAGTTTATTTTTACAGTTCATTGTTATAGTTCGTAATAATTTAATACTATACTATACATGTGAATAGCTATACTAATAAAAGAAAGTTTCGCTCTGTCTGTGTGTGAGTGTATGTGTCTGCGATGGCTAGCGAAATGTACGCCACGTACGAGACCGAAATGCTTTGTGATGTTAGTGCAAGGCCTCTCCTAATGTATCTGGGTTTCAGAATGTTAAAATTCTTATAATTAGTTGAGTTATTAATTAACAACCGCAACTCACTCTCGTTAAATCTCATCTCGATCGTTTCGAGACGGGAAAAGTTGTGATGCACGAGCTGAAGGCTTATTTACGCATCGGTTGAAAGTGAAGAACGGAAAAGAAAATTTCTGGGGTATTTTGTCATTATTTATTAACTAACAACGTCCAAACCGCTTTGTAAAGTTAAAGCCGGGAGACATATTCTGAAAGGTCGTACTCTTACGTCTCAAATGCCGCAATTAATTAAAAAAATATCACAGTTAATCTCTTGAAAAAAAAAAATTCAAAAGAATCGATTTTCTGAAAAAACGTTTTTATCCCTTATTGCAACCCTCCACAGGATGCAATCTTCAATGTACCGACAAACAAAAAATATGTTCATAAATCTGAAACTGTTTTCTCATCGATGGTGTAATCGGTTTTAAAAATATGAATTTTAACCCTTTCTAATACACCAGCGAACTCGGGTCACTTCGTGCCTCACCAAGACGATATTTTTGCTACGTTAAAAGTAACTAAACGTCCATATTTTAACACAATCTTTTTTGAGCATCTCAATAGTCCAGATTTAGATCACCTAAAAAAATTTTGAAATGTTCTGACGTGTAGAAACATTTTTAACAAAATAAAATTTCAACGAAATCTGTAAAAAATTGAATGTTTCGTCATGGTTTTGCGCCTCCAGGGTGCAAATTTAGAGGTTCCGACAAACCAAAAATATGTTCTTAAAGACCTGAAGAAACTGAGTTATTGTCGCGGTTTCTTTAGCTTTCGGTGTGCATAGACTCCAAAAATCAAATTGCGCAGAAAATAATTGCCAAATAGCATATACTTTCAATTCAATATTTTTTAATTAAAAAATATAAATTCAGATAAAATGAAGTCTTATGATATAAAATCATACCAATTTGAGGATAATTTAATGGTCATTCATAAATGTGAGTCCCAGGCAACGCCGGGCAGGTAAACTAGTATACTAATAAAAGAAGGTTTCTCTCTGTCTATGTGTGTGTGTGTGCATCTGCGATGGCTAGCGAAATCTAGCGAAACGTACGAAGCTGAAATTCTTTCTGAAGATAGTCGAAGGCCTCTCCTGGTGCACCTGAGTTGCATAATTTTAAATTTCTAATAATTATTTAAGAAATTAATTAAAACCCCCAAATTAAAAGATTGGAAAAGTATTTATAATTTTAAAAAAATCATAAATTTTTATCAAACCACAGAATATTTTCCAAAAACTGGAAGAGAGGGGGAAGGGTTAATAGACTTACAGCGCTGCCAGGACAATAATGTAATGGGCTTTTAATAAAGGGTTGTATCTTACATTCTTCTGGCCTAAAACCTGGAAAATTGCAGAGGCAGACGCAAAAAAATTCACCATTCGGAAATTCTAAAAAAAATTCCGCTGCTGTTTCAGGAAGTAAAAAAAGTCTACGAAAAATCGATTTATAAAAAAATATTTTTATTTCCTTCGAAAGAAATGTTCGAAATTTCTGCCATGGACGCCAGGTGTTCATAGCAGATAACGGACGCATTTCATTAGTGGACATTTTCGAACGAATATAACAATTTTTAAATTTAAAATTTATAGTTTTTATTTTTATGCATCCAGATTCACAATTTTTCGCTGATTTCTGATATGTAAATTTCATCACGGTAGCTCAATTACAACCTTAGATGTTAATTATTATTTCATTAGTTGGATGATTCCTTTCAAACTCTCATTTTAAAAGACAGCCCCCAAACCGCAAATGCTTTTTACTAGGATTCTATAGAACGCCATCAATTTTTTTAAATACACCATTTAGCGATTTTAAAGTTTCGCATCTAGCTCTATCTGTAAAAGCTGTTTAATAATATCTAAATTTTGTAAAAATAGATCCGCAAGTTTTTGTTTTAAAAAAAATCCTATTTTTAAAAAGAAAAAGGAATGCTGATACGCGAATTTGTTAAAATTAAGAAAACTAAAGAACCAATCAATTGGAAACTTTCAGATAGTTTATAACACATAATAAAGATTTTACAGAGTAGAAAGCATCAAATTTGAGAGGGGGTAACAATTTGTTTTAGGAGAGCGCGATCAAATATTTCAAACCGTGACATTTTCTACCGTATTAGATGTTGATTTTTGACAGAGCCCTGGGATAAATATTACTTATTTAAGATAAAATTTCAAAAGTGTACTTACCACTATTTTCGAATAGTAATTTTAAGAAATATCTTAAATTCTTGCTTAAGTCCGCCACCCCCTTCACTAATATATTTACGGGTAGGTTGTTTAACGGAGTTTCGTACAGAAAAAAAATTGTTAAAAATTGAGTTCGCCCCCTGGTGGTGGAATATGGAACTAAAGCAGTCGAGATTCTTTTTTTCAACATTTTGCAGTGTGTGCGCAGCATGCCTGGTAAACGGTGCTGTAAGCAACGGGTTCGAGGTAATAAGATCGAGGTTCTTTCTATTCGAGATTGGGCCTTTTCATGAGATTTTGCAGTACAAATTTCAGGTTCATTTAAGAACATTATTACGGAGCCGGGAAACAACGTGCAGCTCAGCTAGTACTATATATATTATATGCATAATATATAATAGTATAATATCGTAATAATCGTATAATTATTATAGTCCATTATTCATTCGCTCATCACACTCTAGAAATAATTCAAAAGTGACAACAATCTCATAGTACAGGCAATAGGGGATTTTACCTGCCAAATTAATGGAAGTTCTGGAAATTGCCTTACATTATGATTTTTGGGTCGCTAAATCCGAATTTGTAACTTCCCACCAAAATTTCCCCAGGCACCCCCCCCCAAATTTTGGTAAAATGCCCCCCCCCCAAAAAAAAGGTTTTTGTTAAAAAAATCAATTTCTTTATTATTTTAGGGGGAAAGTATCTAGAAATTTAGAAAGGAAAGAAAATTTGCAACAAATTAGATATATGACATTATGACTTAGGATGAAGGGGGGGGGGGGGGATCTACCTCGGAACATGCGCCGCGGTGCTGCTTGTGCTAAATTGCGCAATTCCACTTAACCACTCACACGTTTACATTCGCCCTCCCATCTCCCCTCCGAGCTTTCTCTATAAGGTTTACTTCAAGTTTTTTGGGTAGCTGAATCCGAATTTTCAACTTCCCCCCAAAATCCCCCCCCGAACCCCCCCCCCCCCCCCCAAATAGTTGTTTTTAACTTAAATTCTTTATTGTTTTAGGGGAAAAGCATTACAAAATTTGCAACAAATAGGATATATGACAATATGACGTAGGATGAACGGGGAGAGGTGGGGCTGCCTCGGAATATGCACTGCGGAGCTACGTGCACTAAGTTATGAAGTCCAGGCAATAGGGGATTTTACCTGGCAAAATTAATACTAGTTCTGGATTTCGACTCACTTTATGTTTTTTGGTCGCTGAATACGAATTTGTAACTTCCCACCAAAATTTCACCCGGTAACCCCCCAAAAAATTTGGTTTTTCAGCAAAGCACGCGGGGAATGTTCCGAGGTAGCACCCTCTCTCCCCGTTTATCCTACGTCATAATGTCATATATCCTATTTGTTTCAAATTTTGTCTAGTTTCCGAATTTCGTAATGCTTTTCCCCTAAAACAATAAGAAATTTAAGTTAAAAACAACTATTTTTGGGGTTGGGGGTTGGGGGGGGTATTTGGAGGAGGGGGAGTTAAAAATTCGGATTCAGCTACCCAAAAAACTTAAAGTAAACCTTATAGAGAAAGTTCGGAGGGGAGATGGGAGGGCGAATGTAAACGTGTGAGTGGTTAAGTGGAATTGCGCAACTTAGTCCACGCAGCAGCGCGGCACATGTTCCGAGGCAGATCCCCCTCCCCCTTCATCCTAAGTCATAATGTCATATATCTAATTTGTTGCAAATTTTGTATACTTTCAGAATTTCTAGATACTGTTTTCCCTAAAACAATAAAAAATTAATTTTTTTTATAAAAACCTATTTTGGAGGTATTTTACCTAAATTTGGGGGGGGGGGGGGCCGGGAGAAATTTTGGTGGGATGTTACAAATTCGGATTCAACGACCTCAAAAACATAAAGTAAACCAATTTTCAGAACTTCCATTGATTTTGCTAGGTAGAGCCCCTATACGGTCTTTATTGCCTGGACTATCAGGATATCAGATCTCTCTGCTTAATTAAAATTAAATTGATTCAATTTTAGCCTGTTAAAAATGAACAATAAAAAAATAAAATGAGATAAAAACAGTATTAGGTTTAGAAAAATAGCGTACTTGGATTTCAAATATTGTGATAATAGTGGTGGTACACGAAATGTATGAAGATGATGTTTGAACTTCATTGCAATAATTCATTAGCAATTCATACGAAGGTAACATTAGAGCCAAATAATTTTGTAATCTTACAAACCATGCATATGAATTTTTTGAAATTTCACGACGTGTATATTGAAAACAGATCAAATAATATTGATAATAATATATATTTTTTTATGGCATTATAACTTATTTTTGCTTAAATATAGTATCATTATATGTTAATTTTTTTAATTGTATTCTGATAAGTGCTATCATATAAAGCATCGATCACCGTATGTAAGGATAAATGTATTTTCAGTTTGATATATTGAAGTTGCAGTTGCTAATTAAAATAGTAAAGTAGCTCGTTTGTTTCTTTAACTAATTTTCAAAATTTAAGTTATTGAAATCATTACTATATTGCTTGTAAAAATCATTTAGTTTAAATAATTAACTGGAAATATAACCGCAAATATTGTTTCTAACATTTTTGATAAATTACTATATAATTTCTCGAGATTTTTTGCAATTGTTTACCGAAATAAAATTTCACTTGATAAGTAGTAAAACACAAATTGACTTTTACATTTATAAATTTACTTATTTTCTTATTTAAAAGATATTTCAATTACTAGTATTTGTTTTGAGTCAACGCAAGAAATAGCAAGGTGCCACAAACATGGCGGGTGCATTTAAAAAATTAATCAAATGAAAACGGAAAGTGATATAAATGCACCATTTGGTGCATTCTACTTGGGAAAAGAATAAATTTTCTGTTACACAGAATTTAAAATTAAGTTACAATGTTTGCCAATAGAGGGCGCTGCAAAGTGGGAAAACTAAAACAAAAAATGAAAAAAAATGTATATGAACATGTTGTTAAAAAAGTCATAAAAATTAAATAACGATATTTTTAGTATATCTAATATGCTCAGTAACAACATGGCGCAGTTTGAGCACAAAACTAGCAGAATCCCTTGTCAGCTCTACAGTCGGAATGCTCTCACATGCAGCAAAGATCTGCTGTCCCATCTCGGTAGTACTTTGTGTGTTTTAGTGGTATACGTGCTCTTTCAAGTCCGTCCCCCCGTCAGAGAAAAAAGTGACAAGGAATGAGATTTGGCGAACAGGGAGGACGATCCATGCCGCTTCCTGAATGCTTTGAATAATCCAGGCAATAACAGGATCATTGATAAGTTCGTAGAGGAAATTAAAGAATTCATCTGTTCGATGCGGTCGGCCACAGTCTTGCGTGAATCACGAGATGTTCTCAGAGTGCTCCAAGGCATTTTGAACCGCCAAAAATTCACGGAAGTGGCTATTCGTCCGACCAATCGGACTTGTAGCTATTTAGGTAGAAAGTCCGACCATCGTTTACGCATGCGTGCATGTTTGTTTACAGCTTGTCCAGCTAAAATATTTCAAGTTAGCGGAGCGCTGATATTAGTAGCGATTGCAGGATTAATTAAGAATTCTATTTATATATTAATAAAGCTCTTTTGGTTAGTTTGAGTAAACATGAAAGAAACCTTTTTTATATTAAGTTTTTAAATAAATTATTATTGTATTTTTATGAGGGAAATTTCATTGAATAGTTCAAGAAAAATTTCTCTTTATTTTTATGCGTATAAGTTATGCATTATTATTTATTTGACCTTAGTTTTTTCTATAATTTTTTAAAATTTTCTTAATTTTTATTATTTTACATAATATTTTAATATATATATATATATATTTTTTTACATGACTTTAATTTACTTTACATTCATTATAATTTCGAGTACAGTATTACATTCAAATCAGTGTTTAAAAACGTAAACAAAACAAACAAAACAGTAACCAGAAATTTTCAAAATTCTAAAATCTGCATAATTTCTGGTCCCATGATATGCCTATTTAATGGAGTCTACTGTATTTTTAAAGTTTCCATTCCCAGTTGTCTTTTGTTACAACATTTGGCTTTTAGAATGTTTGTTTAAGAAAAAACTACTATTTATTTTCATGTGAATAAATTATTGAATAAATTAATTCAAAACAGTTATTTTAAATTTTAAACTAAATTAAAAAAAATAAGTTTGATATAATAATAAATAAGTTTTGAAAATTGAAAAAAAACTTATAACATTATTATGTTGCCCATGTAATAATAAATGCCTATGTAATAATAAAGTAAAATTGTAAATATAATGTGAAATAAACATTTATATATTTCAATCAGGGGCATAAATATAATTTGCTGCAAAGTAAAAAAAAAAAAAAAAAATAGTGTGGGTATACCCAACCCCCCCCCCACCCCCCCCACCCCCTTGTTTGTTACCAGAGCAATTACACTATTTGGTTTAATTTTAAAAGATGAAAAAAAGAGGGGGTGGAGAAGGAGATATGATGTTTTTAGATAATAAAAGTTTTTAGTGTTTTGTTTAAGATGCAAAAAGTGTTTGTTGTTTATATTCATGTTAGACTAGGCGTTTTTGAAAGTAAAAAAAAAAAAAAAAAAAAAAAAAAAAAAAAAAAAAAAAAAAAAAACATTTTTAAAAGATAAAGCTTTTATGTTATTTTAAGATGATAAAAAGTGCTTTATTTTTTTAATTTCTCATATTTCCTTATGTTAATATATTTATTGTCATCAGAGCAGTTACACAATATAGTTGGAATATTTAAAAGATAGTTATTACAATTTAGCTAATATTGCTACTAATTTGTGCTTTCTACCAATAATTTTGACGTTTTAAAATATTTTTTAAAATCGTAAACTTTTCATGTATAATATTATTTCGTAATTAAAAAAAAATAACAATATTAATAATAATAATAATAATAATAATAAACCAAGATGGCAGAAGGGACTGGGTATACGCATACTGTTCCGTATTACATAGATATGATGTATTTATATTATTTTCAAGAATTTTTTTAAAGCTCCATATATTCTGGGTTTCTAAAATAAAGCTATGACATATATGCTCTAGCTATGACCATTCATGATTTTAGTGTACATACTTTTTTCTTTACATCTACAACACTGGTTTACACCTTTTGTTGTGGTTGTTAAGTTAAAGAGCATGTGAAATTAAATTTCAGTGAGCGATTATAAAAGCACAAAATTCTGTAAATTTGTGTTTAAGCATCAGTTTTATTATTTTTTAAGGTACTTTTCAATTAGCCGGGTGCCAATGACATATATACATATACATATGTATACACACATATATATTTATATATAACACTGGTGCATGGCTAACCGAAAAGTACCTTTTTTAAAAGTAAAACAAAAAATGATTACACATTGGGTGAAATTAATTTGCACAATTTGAGAAAAAAAAAGACTACGTAAATTAAGTAATACTGCTCATTTTCATGAAATATGAAATTAAGCCCCCCCACAGCCCCCACCCGATTTTCTAAATCTTGGAAAATAATAAGATATAAATTGAAATATTAAAAAATATAGACGCCGACAGAAAGAAATCCAAGGAGGGCACGATTTTGGAACATGTTTGCATATGACCCAACTTAGCCTACTATTTATTAAAAATTTAAAAATACAAAATACCAACGTGAACTAAACTACAATATGTTTTGTCAGACTTCCTCATACTAGACAGATTTTAAACACATTAAATATTTATATAATCATATAAATTTAACATTAAGAAATATTAAATATTCACACATTTATTATTGTTTATAAAAGAGAAACTAATTGTATAATATAAAAAAATACAAACTATTTATAATTGTTAATATTTTAATATTAGTTAATAAATAATTATTATTAAATTAACAATAATAAATTAATTATTAAATTAATTATAATATAACAAATTATTAAATTAATAGTAATATATTAAATAATTAATAAATAACAATAATAATATAAATATAGAAATAAATATTTAGTACACTTAATTGCTTAACGAAATATAACGTTTAAAAACATAAATAATTGAAGACAAATATTACTAAATTAATATTTATAAATATAAATAACTTTCTTCTAAAAAGAAAATGACCTTGCATAAATGCACTTAATGTGTATTGAAAATAAATAAACAATTATATTTTAAAAGGCGGAGTTATGAAAAAGCCATTTCGTCCGATCATTTGCTGGCACGCATGCGCATACGATGGTCGGCCGTTCTGCCTAATAGCTAAAAGTCCGATTGGTCGGACGAATAGCCACTTCCAAAATTCACGCAAAATGTCCCAGTAGACCTCTGCAGTAATCATTTAACTTCGGAAAAATGACCCAATAACTATTTTGGAGGCTACTACGCCCAAACCATGACTTTTTGGTGGACGCATAGATGATGGAATGAAAACATGAGGATTCTTCGTTCCCAAAATGCGCTAGTTTTGATTATTGTCCATGTCGTCCAGGGAAAAAGTACACTTCGTCAGCGAACCAAATGTTTCCGACATCAATTTCGCCAGCATCCAGCCGCTGAAGCATAGTGCTCGCGAATGTATCCCGTACGGCTGCAGCAGTAAGTCCTTCGCAGGTTTGAATATTGCACTGTAAAGTGCACTGTAAAAGAATTATGTAACGTAACCCCATAAAATTATGGCAGCCCTACTGCCTCCATTTCATTGACTAATTTCACCGATATAACCCGTGTTACGTTACACTAATATGTAATATGTACACCAATATAATAATGTAACATGTACACCAGTTATATCAGTTTAAATTACACCATTATATAAAGTAAATTACTGCATACAATTGGAGGCAGTATGTTGCTATCAATTTTATGGAGTAACATTACATAAATTTTTCATAGTGACGAAAGTGCTGTGACGCAAGATGCGTTGCGCTGAAAATGGTCGTATAATCCTGCCTGAGCTGCAATATGGCGAACGGAAACCCGCAAACGCTCCTGTATCACTTGCTAAATGGCTTCAACGTTTGCATCTATAACTGTCGAACGCGGTTTCCTGACATTTCAAGCGCAATCATTATTAACGTTTTCAGGCCGTTGAAATTTTTCATACTGTATCTTTTTTCGGACCATTTGTGACATTAATTTTTTTTCTGAGAACTGCGCGATGTTTCAACCATTTGCCTGTGAAGCCGGAATTTAGGTCGGGCAATGCAAATGCGTCAATTTTGGAATGCCTGACCTGAGTTCGGGCAATAGAAAAATCGTGAAGCCCGAACTCAGTTCTTCCTATGCATAATATGTAATTTACGATTTTCTCAATAAATGGCGATACTTTCCCGCGAAGAGTTCGGCTGTTTCGCGCCATTTGTCAGATTTTTGTAATATTGCAGTTCTTACCAAATTTCATTCAAACCATTCAGAGAAAAAAAAATTCATTTTTGGCTCGTTTTTCTCAAATATATGCCACAGGCAAGGGGTTAACAATACTTGTCCAGGTGGTGAAATTCTAAGACAAGAAATATACGCTGTTTTAACGAATAAACCCTTTCTGAATTTCAACTTGTGTGTGTGAGCAGCTCACGCTATCAGGAGTGTGAGGAAGTACAAAATGGCGATATGACGAAGTGCGTTTATCTAGAGATGTCCTAGAACGCTGGTGGCGCTATCTGTTGTCAAACTTCATAACTCAATTTAAAATTTTCTGTGACAAATAATTTACTAGATTCCCAAGTAGAATGCAGCAAACGTTGCATTTATATCGCTTTCCATTTTCTAATAATTTATTATAAATGCACCTGTCATTTTTGGAACACCCTGTATATCAAACCATTTTTTTACGCATACCATTAAATGATACCTTATTCAGAAGACAAAGGCTTTAATTGATAAATATTTACCGAATCTGGTTTTGCCTTTCAAATTACTATCATAATATTGAAACAGACAATAGAAAGTTAACTAAGACACTTGTTTGAACGCCTGGGAGTATCGACCTTTTCTCCTTTGAGGATAGATAATTTCTCTGTCTGAATAAACTTTTAAATAAGGACGTACATCTTATTATTTACCGTGCATAATTAAGCTAATGCGATTGTTAATTGAAAATAATGTGTCTGCAGCTATTTAACAATAGTAGTTAACTATTAATTCTGTATAATTTGAGACTATATGAAGTGCATGTTCTTTAAAACTATATAGCGAGTCCCAGAATAACTTTTTAATATAAGATCTTAACTTCTCTTTCATTACCCTTTTCTTTTACTTACTACATTTTTAAAATAAATTTTAAGAAGATATAGTTTTTCCGATTTTTTTTTTTTACTTTATATCCAAAGAAAACTTTTATAAACTAAGAAAAATGTATGATGCAAAATTTCAATATATTTTTAAAATCATTTAAACTAAATGCATAAACTAAGAAGAATGCATTATAAACAATTTCAGTCTAACTTTTAAATTATTTTAACGAAATATATATATATATAATTAAGTCTTCAGTTCTTTAATATGCATCACTTTTATAACACATCCTAATATAAACTTCTGAAAAAACGAATGAAATCGAAACACATGGCTTTTTAAAAGATTACTTTTTCATCGAGTCTTTTTTTTTTTATCGTTTTTATCGAAGTATAACTTTTCTTTGTATGTGTGTGTGTGACGAAATTGATTTACCATCAATAACAGCAGTCAAGATTTCACTGGAATTCACATTTATAAAAGATTTATAAAGAAATTTACAGTGTGATAAGTTATTTTTTGAGTGACTCATATTTTTGAGAAATTTCTCAATGATTTAAATGTAATGCCGTGGAAATAAAAGTTGGCCAATTAGATAACCATTATATGCAACATGAAAATGCATGAAATAATTTTAAGCATCACGCAAGTTTAAAATAAAGTTTTTATATTTGAAATATCCATTTTATATTTCTAAAAAATATAACAGTAACATCTCATTTAAGAGCATGATCGATGGCAAATGATGCTTCATGAATAAATTTTGTTAACCTGTAAATCACAAATATTTAAAGAAAATAAGTTGAAACTGGTTTTAATCAATAAGAACTAAAAGATCTTCTTAAAACACCATCAAAGACTTTTAAATGAGCTAGGTCTTTCGAAAGATCAGAGTCTTTCTTCGTCGGGCGCAAAGAAGAAGTGCTTTTACTATGAAAGCAGCAGCAAGACTGAAATGAGAGATAAGGGAAAGGAAACAAGCTGAAGAAACAGCCAATAGGAAAGAAGAAATTAACAGCCAATAGCAAAGCAGAAGACAACAGCCAGTCGCACAAGAGTATAATTTAAAAAAAAAAGACACAGAGTAGAAGGGGAATAAGGACGCAAATTGACAAAAATCCATGAAAATAGAATTAAATTAAAGAAAATTATATTGTAATAAAATGAAAACACACACATATATTAAAATATGGGAACACATGAAATAAAAAATAAATAAAATATAAAAACAGACTAACATTAATTAATACAAAAAATAAATTATATGATACCCAGCAAAGAGGAGGAAATTGCTGGCCAGCAGCAAGATAGGTGCTGGCAATGATGGAGAAGTGCTAGCAGATAGTCTACCACTGTATGACCACTGCTGGATATCTTCAGTCAACGTTGCTGTTGGAAATGATCAGATAAAATTCTGGTGGGCATCCATTTTATCTCCTGCGCTGGCCCACCACTACATGGAAGTGCACGAACTTTGGCAGTATTATTGCTGGGAACCCTTACGCTAGGTGGCGCTGCGAATATCGAAGACATTGAGTATTTGGACACAAATCTGAAATGAATATCTTAACACAATTTAAGCTGTGAAGTTAATTTTTTTTAAACTGTAAAAAAATAGCACCACTGCCACCAACAAAATAAATAAATAAATGAATTCTTTATTTCAACGCACTTTTTTTCTCCTTAATTCTGGTTTTAGTAGGTTACAAAGGATTTCAGTTTTCATAATTTACGCAGTTCAGAATCAATAATAAAAAAAGCGTATAAAATACATAGGATTTCTATACAATAGAATAATTGCCGAAACGACAGTGAAGGCTTACTGTGGAGACACGAAATTTTTTGGTTTCTGTTAGTCTGTCTGTTAGTCTGTCTGTTAGTCCGTCTGTTAGTCTGTCTGCTAGTCTGTCTGTTAGTCTGTCTGTCTGTTCCGCGATAACTGTCGCAAAAAACATCTGATGAGCTTGAAATTAAATAAGCATGTTGGTGAGATGCCCGGAATTAGCTCTATTGGTTTTGGTTACATTTGTCCCATCTGTTTGGAAAATATGGAATATTTTATTTTGCATCATAATGCTGTTCTATGGCATTTCAGACGATTTTCAAATTTTCATTTCTCGAAAGAAAATGGCTCATTTGATTAAAGGATTTAAATGGCAAATTACAGATGCGGAAATTTCCCAATAATGGTCTTTAATTATTCCTATTATTTCGAAATTTTGTCAAGACATTTGTAAGATTTTTTAAAAATTAGGTGTATATCTTTCGGTAAAATTTTATACATATGTTTCAATAATATAAACCATCTTGCTTAAAAATTTACTTATTTGAAATAAACGTATTTATTTTTTTTATTTTTCTTTCATTGGTTACCTAGAAACTGTATATTTCAAGATTTATCGTCTGCGTACGGTCTGTGAGATGGTTGCGTCTGCATATCTGGCCTTAATATTTTCTCTCTCCGACATTCAAAACTTATTTTTATGCTGTTATGTTAAAAAATTGGTCCTGTTAATACATTACTATTAAAAATTAAATGTTTAATCTCATTATTTGGTAAATTATTAAGTATTCTGTTTGTGCACGGGATTTTCACGTTTCCGGTTAAGGGTTAAACAGAAAATTACACTTTAGTTCATAAAATCTAAATGTTTAAGATGATAGCATTAAAGTAAAATCATATTCTTCTGTCAGTATCGAAATGGAAGCTTGGGAACTCGAAGTATATTTAATATACGTTTGCAAATCGTAGTTCGGCAACAGGATTTTAATTCCACATTTCCTTTAGTTTTAAAGTTGTAAAACTATTTTGTCATTTTTAAAAAAAAAAGCTTTTTAAAATAGTTTTTTTTACAACGTATTCTTGTAAAGTCTTGGAAGAGATCCATATCCTATTCTGTTTTTTGGCGATAAATATTTCAATCTGGTTGTTGCGATCTTCAGCATTTGGAGTTGCTTTTTTTTATTACTTGAATGCTACTGGTGGAAAAGTAATAATTTTAGATGCATATTTTATTATAATTCATTTTTTTTAATTTATAAATTTCTGGGGTGTTTTTAAACGATATCTTTTTGTAGATGGATATTTGCGTAAATATATTTTTTATGCATTTTTACATATTTTAAGACGCGTATAACATTAACGTTTATAATATAATATTATGTTTTATTTTCACACATAGAATAAATATATAGAATAGGAAATATATAAAATTATTAAAATATATATAGGTATAAAGTACTTACACTTATTTATAATATGTATTTATATATGTTCATCTACATAAATAATTACATACATAATATATATATAAATAATTTATATGGAATGTTTTTAATACAAAAATAGATGTTTACAAAAATTTAAAAACCATTTTTTCTGCCATCTTGAAAAATAAAATAAGATGCTAAAACGACCTTTTGGCGCCATTTCGGATTCCTTCGCCAACCGTGCCGACCAGAACAGGATACGGAACTCTTCCCTAGAATTCTCCCAGCCTCGGTTTTTTCATTTTACGAAGAAAGATTCGTCGATTTCCACGATTTTACTTTGCCCGTCTTTTTTTATTGGTTTCAATTTCATTTTGGCAAATGTTTATATTATTTAGCACAAAATTTGCCACTTTTTATGGCTGTGTTATGTCAAAACCCCTACAAATAAGAAATCCCTTATTGTTTCCTATAAAACGTGACAAAGAGTTGTTCAATTTTTATTTTAATTATTGGGAGTGAAATGTTTTGCTTAATTAATACATGTATATTTCTTTTAAAGCTACGTGAACGAAGTCAATAACAACTTGTGGTCTATATAAAAACATTCAAATAATCCCGATTGCGAAAGATTAAGCAGAATGTCCTGCTTGGAGAAATAAAAGATTAATTAATCTTTCGCAATTTGGTCTGAAACGTAGGTTTGCGTCAAAAATGAACAATGTTATTAAAATTGAGGTTTAAATTTGAAAGGCTATTAAAAGGCTATCACAAAAAATACTTTATAGCGCTAAATCTCGTTTGTCATTTAGTAAAATGACACTGAAACGATGATGAATTATTACACATTAGA